>JAQFZH010005751.1:0-10183 GCA_034695485.1 Entomobrya nivalis
TCTGTGGCCGGCTTGTTTCTTACTTGTTATCGGACCACAGATATATGTTCTTTTAAATACTTTTTCTGGCATCTTTTTTAAGGAATATTTTTCGTACAATATTGATCGTGGGTCCCAAACACTATATTTTTTTTAGAAAAAGGCTTAAGCTACAATGGATAGAAATTTAGTTATATTGTAACGTTTCAGGTTCTACAAAATAACCTTGTATCTTGGTTAAAGTCAAAACTCAAAAAAATACTTCACTGGAATCTTCACTAACTTTATTCTGAATATTACTAAAAACTTCAGTCCACGCAGTACTGAATCACATGCCCAGCATCTTAAACTAGACAAGATCAAAACCAAGCGGAAATATTTCAGAACTTTGTAATTGCTTATGGCTACGCATGATGAATTCTTGCAGACTTTCGTTTTCGTTAATATTTGCTAGATATTTCAAAAGAGAAAAGCTCCTCGCCAATCCAACCTCTTTTATATTTTGCATTCCAATTTCGCATTAACGACTTTGTATTTTTCTCTCTAAAAGTCACTATTCCATATTTTATTTCCATCCATACTCAACTTGAAAGTACGCATATGATGCCATTCACTACCCACTCTCGTGTGAATGTACTTAACGTCGTTCCAAGCTAAAGTAAAAATTTACTTTTCACGCTTCACTCAACTTGGAAGAGTGCACAAGTGTAAATGAACTTATTTTGTAGAGAATTCTCTACAACGTCATGTTATTGTCATTGCCATAATATTCTCTAGTTTGTAATTCCTTCTAGTTCCTGACTCTTCCGCTTTCACTGTTCATCATTTATTCCATTTGTTTTACTGAGAGCAAGCACATATTTAAATTACGGATTATTTTGAGTTCGTTTGCCTGCTTTAAGGGAATAAAGGCTTTTTAAGGTATATAAAATGCACTAAATCACCTCTTCTATCACATTCCTCTCGATGACATGTTCTAAAATTACTGGAACCCAAACCAAACTCAGGTGCACGTCCAAAAGGAACACATATTGATTTCTATTTGTTGGGGTATTGGCACCGCATTTTAAAATGGGCTAAAAGTTTTGTCTTAATCATGATCATATATGTAAATACGTACGTGATGAAATAATCTTCTATGTAGAAATGAGAGTTCTTGGGATATCATCATTTCACGAATTGTTAAAATTCATCATCATTCATTCCTTAAGGCATACTGAGAATCCAATTAATTAAGTCTAGTCAACATGTTAAATGTATTTCCTGAAAATTTATTTCTCTAATGTCTTCTCCTTTGGAGTGAAGGAAGGGGAAAATTCCAAGGCGTGGTAAATATGTATATTTATTTCATCTCTAAATTCGTCAGAAATTTAACACATATCTGCACACTGAAATGAACATTACTCAAATAGTAAATTTTTCTGTCTCGCGTAGTTCAGTAATTAAATTAAATTTAAATTAAATTTTGCCACATTTTGAATACATTTCTTGTACTGTGTTGAGCTATGTCACAGAAAAAGTCACGTTTACTGAGAGATCCACACGAACACTATTGTTCTCTCTGTGATGTCACATTTTGGTAGATTCGTAAACGTAACTTGGAATTACGCACAACTCAATTTCATTATAACCATATATTAAACCACAGCATGCATTCGTGCATTCATCCATTCATTTCATTTCCTCTCGCTTCTTTCCCCTTTCCTCCCAAAGGAACGAAATACAGCTACAAATGTATGTATGTATGATGTATTTGAAAATATATTTACAGTCACTAATGCTTTTGCTTTAAAACATGTGAAAAGAATTAACACTCATATTCATGTAACTCCTTTGAGTCATCAGAAAATGCGCAGACAGCATAAAATGCCAAATTTCATAAGCGAGTTCTTCTCAGATGATAATTCCTTTTTACTTTCGGTACATCTATCATGATGCAATGCACCACAGAGGATTACTATTTTGATTATTAAATTAAATCCCTAGTCAAAAAAGCTTAATCATCTAAAATTGCGTGGCAGTTTGTAAAATTAAAATTTTCTGGGTTCCTCTTATTATCTTTGCTTCATTCTACACTGCTTTGAACATTTCTCTTTCTGTTCTATTTTGATAGATTCAATATATTGCGCAGAAAAAGTAGATTCTTAAAATACTAGTTGTTTTAATTGTGTAAATTAAAATGATTTTAAATGTTGACACCCTGAAAACTAAGCAATTCTATTTTTATATGCCAACTTCTACCCTTCAATGCATTTTGTGTATTAAAATAAAGGATACATAGAGGTTTCTTAAAACATCTGAGGGTTCTATTAAAGAAAAATGACATCTGGTTTGGATTTCAGGTCGAAGCCAATATCAGTAGTTCAATCTGCTATTAGATTTTCTTTCCGGTTTATTAGAAATGTCAACAGGGTGACATTGCATATTTGCAAAAAAGCACAATTGGCCAGATTATTCTAGATCAGAAATTTCAGTTGCATTGAATTATATTTAAGTCTATTTTAAAAGTATTTTCTAAAAATTAAATATACTACTTTAGAATGAAGATTCGTGCCGGAAAAAAATCGAATATAAATCTTTTAAACGTTAAATAAGCTAACTTGCGGCATCAAATAAGAAAGTTTCTTATTTCCCCACTTTCCGGAAACCGACAGCAAAATTAACTCAATTGTATTATATTAACTTTGTGTATGAGTTCATATATAATGTGGTTTGGGGTTACGCGGCCACGAAAACTTATTAGAGTGAAAAGCTAAGCTCTTTTCAGACATAAAAGTTTTGTACTTTAAGGAAATTGGTTATAGAAATAATGAGATAAACTTTGTACGACTAATTATACGCAACGAAAGCTATCATCATATTAAGCACATACCTGCGAATACGATGGCTGAAAAACCTTACAGTAAAGTATGTCACTTTTCTTCACATCTATCTAGTAAATTTGCAACGGAGTTTAAATTTTACACACTATTTTGTCCTACATTTAACGCATACAAAAATATTACCTACGCAGTTTTGAGATCATGTGGATGGGGGATCATGAACATACATGCTCTACATTCCTTCCGTGCTAAATTCCCGCTTTCTTAGCCCGAATAATAATTGTTAGGTTTCTATTCTCCAAATTTACTTACGAAAGACTCGTCGATATTACATAAATACTATAAATTTGTGTTGGAATATTTAAAAGAATGTGTATTGTTGTCCTAGTATCAGTTATTTGACTTTCACGCACAAGCAACTACAATGTATATTTAATTTAACAAAATGAAAAAATGCACAGCAGGATTTTACCATTATCACACGCAAGTTGAGTTTAAGTTGAATTCTTCTGGATATAATTTCGATGCATGCTTTCTCTGTCAATACATTCCAAAAGATTATTTTGAAACATTATTGACTCGTAGTCAAATATTTCGTCATTTAACATTGCAATATTCATAAGTATTTTTTCGACTACCAATATTACATATGTAATGTAAGTTGTGGTGGTTCTAATGATGTGCTTTTGTCTCTTTTTAGGAAACGAACAGATACAAGATAACCGTAAATTAGATTAAGAAGATAACTCCGCCTACAGCCGTTTTGGAAAACCTATGTTAAACCAATTGGATATCAAATGAAAGGTGAGATATGTTACAAGTACAAAATACAACAAACATATAGTATTTAGAGTGAACTGGCTTGATTTTCGCATTCGTTAGGACTTAAATATATGTAAATGTTTACCTGGTTACCTTTTATGTTTGTAACTAAGGGCTATAGAAAATAATAATGTGTATTTAATGAACTGTATTAGCCAATGTTAGATTAGCCGCAATCAAAAAAACATACTCTTATCTTATCTCGTGGTTGAAATGTAGCTTGTCATGCAATATCGAACATAAGCCGAGGAATGGCATGCGATATTATTTAACAGACAGCCATAAAGTGACATTACCATGACAATAGAAGCGTGTTAGATGAAACCGACATAGCTTGCTATTTTATTGACTCATCCTCCCACGCAACGACGCAACCTATCAAAAATACACAGCTGACTAAGCAAAGACATCTCAAAATTTCTCTGTGGTTGTATTATCCTCTATAGCTCATCATCACCACAATATTTAGCAATAATATTAGCACCAGTATCCCTAGTGTATTAATATTAGCTGCTTGCTGAGATATTATTGCCTAACTCAGCATTATTTCCATTTAATTCTCTCCTAAGGGATTACATCTAATATACTTTTGCTTACTCAGCTTTATCTACTATACATAAACTATAATGGTAACGATTATGCTCAATATAAAGCGTAGTACACATTATTACGTGTTGTCCAATAATGAAATTATTGTGTCATATAAGCACATTTTATATTATTTTCGCACGAAGTATTAAAAAGCAGTATCAGTAAAAGTGCTACCAAAAAACAGTAAATTACTTTTCAAAATATACAAGACAATAATTGTTTTGACACGATATATATTATAAAAAGTGGGACTTGTACTCGAAAATAAATTTTTTTGGTAACTTTTCTAATTCTCGAATTACCAAAAAAGGTTCCGTATTTTTCATGCCATGGAATCAAAGTGAAACGATATAAGTGAAAGTTCACTGGATATTTTAACGGAGTCGTTTTGCTCTAAATATTATCTCCTTTACTTTTCTCTTGTTTTGTTATTCTTAGTCAACTTATTTTTTGCTTGATGCATTCATTTCTCGACTCATTCTTTCTGGATTTTACTTGCATAGAATGCATACCAACTGTTCCCTGTAAAATGTTTACAATTTATGTTTCTTTTTCCATGTGTTATTCTGATATGTATCATTTTAAAACGAACTTAAATTTTTCAAATTATTTCTTACTTGTATATATTATTTCAAGGAATACAAGAGCAAAAAAATAAGGAAAAAATACACAAATGGAACTGCAGTTGCACAAAACTTGGCTCGCCTACCAACGATCAACAAAGGCTAAATCAAAAAAGTATTCTTTAAGCCAAGCCATTTTTTCTTTTTTTTTGTGTTGCATGAAATGCCAGTTTCTTCATTGAACCTATGCTGGTTTCAGCTCAAACATGCTAGCTTTCCTATAATACGTGGAACATCATCAACTGCATAGCTCTTTGCCTTTGCTACATTTTTCGTACAGAAGAAATAGAAAGTAGGGAGTAGTAGGGGCACTTTCTCGAAAAGATTTTTATGTCCGTTCAGTTTTGCTGTGCTGTTTGCCACGAAAGCACGTATTCTCTGCTGCTGACGTGCTGAACATGAAGCGTTTAAAAAAGTATAAGCTAACACAGTACGTAAGTTCAATAGAACTACACATATTTATACTCATATATTTCAATTGATACAAGCAATTCGTGTGTTTCTAATAATTAAAAGTGTTCAGTTAAAAATATAAAGGTTAAGCAAAATATTGATTTAAAAGTGGAAGATGTTATTCGTAAAGTTTTACTCAACTTCAAAGGGTTTGAGATATTTTTTGTGAAAAATATTGAAATGTGAAATTAAAGTTTTAGAAACGTTTCTCTAAACGTGAGATTTTAAAGTGCATTGGTTTTTTACGAAAATTATTCTCATCTGCTTATTAAAAAAGTTGGGTATTCTAACAGCTGATATTTATTAAAATTTGCATTTCAACTGCATATCCATTCAGAATATATACCCTAGTGAAAAATCAACTTAAAACAAAATACAAACGTAAGTTGTTTATGTGCGCTTGACTATTGAGTATTTAGATTGTTTGTTCCGAAGGTAAAAAAAATTGTATCGCATTTTTAAAAAATAAACAATAATGTTAAACATTATCAAAATAATTCTTAATGGAGATTTTCTCAAAAAAGATATTTTGAGGTTTTCTAATTTGTACAGTAATGAATGGCTATCAAGTAAACAATGTTTGTTAACATGAACATTTCATTTCTTGAACAAAGTAGGTAAATTTTATTAACTAATGGTTTGTTTATAACTGGTAACTTGAACACGAACAAAAAACCGTTACCTAAAATGTTATTTTAGGTAATGATAACAAGATAAATTGGTTAGGTCACTAACCAAAATAATGAAAAAGTAAACAAGTAAGGGTTCTGCTTACTTTGTTAGTGTTCCAGAAAAGCAGATTTTTGTAACAGTGCATCTTCCAGGCTTTCTGTCAAGACTTGGGGAAAGGGAATATGTCTAGAAGTATATTTGTATTTTCTTTCCTCTCGTTTTGCTACAGTTCGTTTCTGTTTTTGCTTTAAATCTTAGAAAGTTGTTTTTAGCTTGACAGTTGTTCTTAGTCGGTACCGCTTGTTTACTAATTTTGAATCTCAGCTTAGCCCAAGTATTCCTTTGTGGTTTTACTTAAGAAAAACCAACGTTCAATCTTCGACCTTTCAAGTAAACTGACATAAGAAGATGTTTAGGCTTCAAGTAAAGTGATATATACATAAGTATAAACAAACAAGAAACGCTTTTCTAATTATGGTTATATGACTTTCGTTTCATGTAATTTCGATACATTTAATTTTATTATAACTTTACTTTGTACCCAATAACATTATCGTTAATGACATGGAAGGAAAATATATTTGCTAAATTCGTTTTTTGGTTTTAAACGAGATAACTTTTAATTGAATTCATTTTGAAAACAAAGTTGTTCTTTTTAACCTTTTTCATACAATTTTTCAGTTTTCTCGAATCATTTTCAGAGAAAACTGAAAACATGTACATCGTTTGATTTTGGATTTTCTATTTTGATCCAATATTTAATAGATTATTCTCAACATATTTGATCCATATATTCATAAAACATGTGCTTCTATAAGAATATGACTGAGCTACGACAATTGGAAACACTGACAAATCAATAGAGTCACGTTTCATCCTTAAACGAATATATCAACCACGTCTTCCAAACTCAAATCGCGTTCTTTCAACTTGCTCTACTTTTCAACTTCCCTTCGTGTTTGATTAAATCTCTTGTGAGTCTGTCGTTTCGTGTCTCTTTGAATCTCGTTCTATTTATTCCTATTCATCAAATCACGTAGAAATAGCAACAAACGCATCTACGAAAAACTATCTCTTGTGTTACTAGTGCGCATTTGTTATCATTCTTTGTGTCAATAGTGACTACTGACACACAAACAAAATTCCGTCCAGAGCATTTTCGCAGCATAAGAGACAGAAACGGAAGGTTTAGAATTCTCAGTTGTGGAAACAGTCTTTTCGTTCTACTTAACTGATATATAGTAACTGTAAATTATAACAACTTGCTATTCTATTTGGAGAGAATTTCTACTGAAATGCCTGTTTGTCAAGAATTAAATCTCTAAACATATTTGTGATGTCTTTGAAGTACAATATTATGAAAACGATATTAACTTTACTTAACATTTCCTTAATTAATAACAAGCGACGTTGAAGTTCCCGGACGTGATAACATGTGATGTCATGCCAACATAATGAAAACTTGTGTTTCAAATTTTAGTAAACTTATACATAGCATTCCTAAACTTGCTTATAAAAATTAAAGAATCACATGTTATCGTCAATTTCATTTGACGCATAATCAAATTAGATTGTTTGGAATTCGAAAGAATCTAGTCAAAATTATTTCAGGAAAATTTTATACCTCCAAATATTACATAAATGTGTACCATGATATGTTACATGTTTACAATACGCCAACACCCTTAAAAATCCCATTAATGTCATCAGCTAAATGGATATTTACTGTCAAGTAACTTGTCATTTAATATGAACATTTTAAAAATCAGATCAGCCTGACACCCAACAATAAAAAAATGCTGACAAGCCGTCTTATAAATGTTTAGACTTGCGGAAACTGCAAACACAAAGTTTGGTGCCAAGGGAACGAAGTGCATGGTACTTTATGAAAAAATCTACATCTGGCATGACTTCATGCAAATGTAACAAATTTCTTGTGCACAAATAACATCAAAATCATCAATATTTTTTTGTACTTGTGTAGTATTTTTTTGTGGGAAGGTTTGTCGGGAAAAAAGGAAGCCGAAACGGAAAAGCTTATTTGCAAAGTAGAACAAAGCTCAAGCACTATTTTCTATATATGATTGGCATACTGCAAAATATTTGCTTACAAGTGTAGCGTACCACGTTAACATACTATTGTCCACATGCCCTTTATAATAAGATCTACACAGAATTTTTTTTCGAAACTTGAAAAGACCTGAACAATACAACAATGTGATGTTATGGCCAAAAACTCTAACGGATAAACATATTTATCTTTATACTGGATTGTGGCGTGTAAGCTTTATAACTATAATAAAATATAATAATAGGTAATATAACACTCATATTTTGTTATTTGTATCCTTTGCTGGATTTGGTGCTAAAAATAGAGAAAGTGAAAGTTTTTCATAGGCTTATACACTAAAGTAGTTCATTTCATTGAGAAAGCCAAAACGTCTAGCCACCCCATTTCGAAAATTGATAAAAAAAACTACATTCGAACTTTTTCTTGTACAATGTGTGAACAAGCTATTGGAATATTTGTACTAGTTCATATAAATATATATTTACAACTTGGTGTACATTTATTGATTAACTTTGCCCTTTCCCAATAATAAAATTTTGTACGTGTTTAGCTTGCAAACTAACAAAGCCTCTGTTATATTCTTGTGTTTTCGCACGATTTAAAAAGATATGTCCTAAAACGTGTAGTGAAATAAAACGAATTTTACTCGAAACCAAATTATAAACTAAAACTAGTCTAAACTATTGTTTTAAAGATAGATTTTACATACGAATATTTTGGACAAGAATGTTCGTATATACGCATATTTCCGAATCATAAGAAATATATTGTGAAGTAGTTTAGTTGAGTAACCCTTCCTTCCTCTTCTCTCCTTTCCTTCTTGAAACTTTGCTACACTCCAACGCCACCACCCGCAGCCAAGAGTGCACAAAAAAGAGAGAAGCATCTTCTTCAAAGAAACTGGAAAACAGTCTGAATGGATCGATTTTTTCCTAGTAGGTTCCTCCAACATAAAAGCAAATCTACTTAAAATGTGTAACACAAGCAAAAACAGTAGCTGTGTGTATGGCGGTAACATAAAAAACGTTATAGTAAGTTATAAAATATGGTACATTTGATATTTCGTTGGGTTTTCATGACAGAGAAGAGTAAAGGGGAAAGTGGAACTTTTCTGTTGAAATAGCCGGATACGAACCAATGAGCACACTATGTCAACATTCTCTGTAGAGGAAAAACTTGAGACCGAAGTCATTCCAAAAAAATATGTATGCACTACTACTCTGCTTTGAGAGAGCACAGTAAAAAGTTAAAGAGGAAATACTTTTATTTTTATGAGAGCATGTGCTCCTCTGAACTTTACGATGTTTTCCTCATGCTATCTCTTTTGTCTCGCTCTATTTGGATCGATGATGACATTTCCTTTTTTGGTGTAAATTGGAATACGATATGTGAATATTTGTCTGCCTGTGAAAAAGGAGCAAAATTGTTGCAAAAATAATCCATGCAAGTTATCTAGCCGTTCAAACGGACATAGAAATCGACTGTAAGAGAAAACATTACTGTTGATATTATTAGTACAGGATCCAAAGTAAAGATGAATAGGAAACCATCAAATCTAGAATATGTTTGCTCGATTTTACACTTCCAAAATTTTAAATGCATGCGCATTAAGCTGGAAAGTTTTAGTAAAACATCGGGCCTATTGCATTTTTCCCCAAACCAAATCGGAAACCCTCAAAATATGAATATTCATAGTTTTTATCCATCTAACCATTCCATATTCATGATGCATTTAGATAAGTGAATGCACTCTTTCAGCAATTTTATTTAAAAATAAAAGATAAATTAGAAGCCTACCCTAAAACCAGGTTCTCTTTTAATTAATTTTATATGTTTACAGTTTTCAAAAGAGCTTCTTTGTGATCGTTCCCCCTTTTCACTCAAACCACAAAGACAAGATGATAGATATCCTTCTTTAGAATTGTCTAGAAACCTCGGAGTTTCCTGTTATTTCCATTCTTCGTTTGAAATAAAAAGGAAATATGTATGAGATATCAGAGAACACAAAGTATATATACTAGTAGAAAGGAGATTGTAGCTTAAGAACCCGGGGACGCTTCTCCAGCGAGAAATTATTCTTACGCATCCTGTTACAAAATCTGAACCAATCATAGCACACCTGACCCAAATGTCTCAGAGTCACGTGAAAC
>JAQFZH010005752.1:0-10183 GCA_034695485.1 Entomobrya nivalis
GTCAATTCCATTTGAGCCAATTGCTTTGCCCACTTTCAGAGATTTAATAGCACTATCAACATGATTTAGTGTAATTAAACAAGCACTGCCATTGTTACTTGGATTGTCAATATAATTAAGCACAAAAGGCTTATTTCTTTCATCATCGTTTGAGTTAAAAGTTTGACTGAAATGAGAAGCCCACAAGTCACATATATATGTATATGTTTTAGTGTATCTGTGCCACGAAAATAACGTCAGGTACTTTTTACAAGTAGCTGTTACTTGTAAATTAATTAATTACCATTAACCATTAATTAGTTAAATGAGCGTGTTCATAATGTTTGTAATGATGTTTTATGTAAACTGTTGTGTTTGAAAGAAAGAATGCATAACAACTAGCCTTAACGTTATGGTATACGAGCTATAGGTACATTTTGCGTCAATATAGTTTTATATGTTTAGCGACACACATGAAAAAGCTATGAAAGGCCTTTATGAATTGTGCTAGTATGCCTAATGTATATTTTAAAAGTTGGAATGCTATATACAAAGGTTTAGTATTTGGATTTGTTGACTTAATCAATGTAAATGCTTTTTTTGGCTGAAACATTAAATGATTTAGGAAATCATCGCCTTTACCTTGATGAACGTACAAGATGCAAGATTAATTATAAAAGGGCCGTTATATGTTGAAGGATGTAATTTTTGAAGTTGATTAGCTACATCAATTTTTTCCCTTAAATATTTATACGTACGCTGTATTAAAGAAATCTGTTCAATTTTATAAAGAATCTCTTTTAAGCTGTACATGCTTTTTCGCTTAAAAATTCTGTTATTTCAAAGTTTTATATGATTCATTCAACAAACAGGAATCATTAAGTAAATTTGTATTAATCAAGAATAATTAAGAGCATTTTAAGCATAAGACAATTTTTTCTTGTGGGTCTGTTATCATTAAATAGAAATACCTATTGAGGGATGGTCATGAAAAATTAATACATCTGATGGAACCACGTTATTTTCAAAAACCAAGAATGACCGGTTTCGAAATTTAATTGGCCTTCTTCAGATTCTACAAAACATGAATACATATAAATGGCTTAAATTGCTTAAAAATAGATTAAGTGCATGTGTCAATACTTAATAATTAATTATTTACAAATTTTTACCTTGGGTTTATCGTAGATTTAATTTTAAAAAATGCTTCTCAAAATGACATTTCATGTACTTTTCGTGAGACTGGAATAAAAATGTATACAAAAACTTCATTTAAAAAATATATAAATAGATGTATATTTTACACACTCACATTAGTAGACCTCTCTTCAATGATATGATTTATAAAATATTCCCGAAGTTTTAATGTGTACTTAACTAACCCAGCAAGAATTACGAATGGTTAGTTTTCTCAGATGTTTATTGAAGCAAAGCGATCTAACGTTTCGACAGTATTTTTTGTGTTATTTGACATTAATATTCGGCTATAATTTTTATTTAGTTTTGCTCGATATTTTTCTTATGTTATAGGCTTTACGTGATACCTCTTGTCGATAAAATTTTAGTCGAAAACTCCTGAAGAAATTTTAACTCAAGTTATATCACAATTGTAATAATTTCTATGGGGTGACCAAACATGCATTACAGCGTGGTTGACCAAACCAAGAGCAAACAAAGGAAATCGAAATACGATTTCGAGTTTTATCATAACAACTTGCATCACTAAAAGATAAAAACTAAAAGGTTTATGATTACACTTTACTGAATATGAGATAATTGTAAATTTGTCAAATTCCACTTAAAAATTTCTACAGGCTGCCTTTCGGCTAATTCTTTTCGACTAGTAGAAGGCCTGTTTTCATTCCGATAGGTAAAATTTCGACAAGGGGTAACACGACAAGGGGCGTTTCTGACATTATACAGGCCCCCTCAAAAGACCATACCTGAACAACTAATACATTGGCATTTAGTTTGTAATTGGTAATACATGTCGTATTTAAAGTACTAGAGAACTTACTGTTCCAAGCACACACGCCCCACTTGATACAATGGAAGAATTATCGGAGCAAAAATTCAATTTGCTACACTTGTTTATTAGTTCAGGAACTATTATACTGCGTGAAATTTGGGTTTTGCGTCATCAGTCATACTAATCCTTCCAAGAACAGTTGCAAGTCATTCAAATATAAAAACGAATATTTTAATGACGAATTTTCTAGCATAAAAACTCCATATATATAAAACAGTATAACAACGAACAATATAAATGTGGAGAAACTCCACTTCACATGGTATTCCTACAAAATTTTAAGGCATCAACATTTTAATGAAAACTTACTAGTCCAGAAAACCCTCTATAATTCTTTAAGTGTGTTGTGAACTGTGAAAGACAAAACTACAACCGGATTTTTTCCAAAGCCAAAATGCTCAATACTATTAACATCCAGACTACTGTTTCGGTTCCGATACCAACATCGGAAATTTTCCAGATCAAATCCGATCCAATCCGATATGCGTATCGGATCGGATCGGGGGCGCACCCAATCGGGTCGGATATCGAAATAATGCATCGGAATCGGAATTGAAAATTATTTAACATCGGATCCAATATTCCGATATCACTGAAAACAGTAAAACTCACACAATTATTGCACTTTACAAAGTGCAAACTAATTTGCATACATAACTAAGTGTAAAATACGTCAAATTGTGTCAATTATGCCATCTTTTCATAGCTTATTTGACTTTCTACAAAAGTTTGGCAACATTTCTGAGCACCACTAATATTTTTTTACATGTAAACCGCAACTTTACTGCTTCAAAACAAATATCGGAAATTTTCTGATCCGATCCAATCAAATCCGATATTTTCCGATTTATCGGAAAACTAAAAAATGACCATCTGTATCGGAAATCGGAAACACAGATTCTGATCGGAATCGGATCTGCATTGGAATTTTACCATCGGATCGGATCGGAACGAAACACTAATCCAGACCACCCCGACGTTTAGTTGATACTTTCATTTGAATATTTTGCCTAGACAGATTTGCATCCATTATAACTATCTGTGGAGTTTTTTAGGAATAACTATTCCTCTGTCAAGCTATTTTATTCTAGTCATATCAGTAATACTGTTTTCCCTTCATCACTTTGAAGCTTTGTGAAAACATGTTTTTAAAAGTATTAACCACTTTTGCATTGTTGACCACAGTAGCAATTTCTTTTGAAGTTGAACACTTTGAAATATTACCGTATGCTTACATGCAACCAGACCAGACAATTTCGGTCCTACGCTTTCGTTCTCCAATGCAAAACACAGTACAGAATTTTCATCAAATCCTTAACTTATTTGAAAATACAAACACCACCTTAATAGTTATCGACAATTTTGGCGGGTTAAATTTCCAAAACAATTAGTATCCAATTATCTTACGTAAGCTTATACCCGCATTAATTCTTCTGAATTATTTAAAAGGCCCTCGGGTATTTAAACACATTTGGACTTTAGATGGGAATGGTCGTTTAAACCAATCTGGAACTATTAATGTATTTTGCCCGTTGTCCAGGATTTTTTCCCTCCAATTAGTTTACAATCCCAGTTTCCGTGTTACTATTAATTCGTCGTTATTTTTAACTCATACAAAACTCTGGAATAAAAAAGTTCACATTCGGGTTTTACTTAACGATTTTTCAAGAGGAGATACTAAACCTCTGTTTAACATGTTTGAAGACGACGTACATTTTCACTATCAATCTTCTCCAAGCCTACCTTCCCTAAAAATATTTATAGATAATACAATCAACAATTTTAAGCATGGCAAATTATATTGGCCACTTAGATTTTGGACACAGGTTAAAATCACACAAGGCTATTTTGTCGATCAGCTTATACTTCTAATTAAAGTTAAATTGTTTTTGTCCACCAAATTAAATGAACCCAAATATACACAAGTTTCATCCCAAATACTTTGCCATGACTTCGATGTTTATCCCAGAAATTCTCAAGACCTAGCGGCTACTTTGAAACTTAATAGTAATATTTGCTATACATCTTCTGGCAAAAAACGACGTACAAGGTTTACAATCCATGCCCCTGAGAGTTCTTTGTTTGCTTTATTACTAAATAATTGCGAGGATTTTAAACTATTGAGCAGCCAGTCTCTAAAGAAAAATGCATTTAAAGCTGAAGGCCTAGGTTACTAGGTTATATATATGCCTATATACTTTTATTAGTTATGCGAAATTACTCCTACTCTGAATCTTCGTACTTTGAATGCCGTGATGGAATTAAAACTATTTTAGGAAAACATAATTTAAAACCATGCAGATCTGTGAAATTAACAGTTTACAGTTTGAATACCCCTCAAGAGTTTCCAATGTTTAATGAGGATGTTTACAATAATCTAAATTTAGTTGTTTGTGGTAATAGTCAATTTTCTTGGATTAGAATTCAAGCAGCTTTACAACGTTTTTGAGTTATCGGTGTGGATATGCTTTATAATATCAAGTACAGTGATTTAGGGTGTTATGATTGTTTTTGACTACCAACAGACCTTAGAAAATATTATCCACTTTTCTACTTTATACTTCTAATACGAATGTTTCTGCAACAGGGCTACAGAATACCAGAAAAAATTTCTCGTACAGTTTCAGCAAGAATATTGGTTTTGAATTCAAAATTCAAATGAATAAAATTAAGTTGTGTAATAATTACTGCTCAAAACTAAACAAAATCAGGTTTACAGGTGTATTAAGCGATAATCTACTTTATATTTCATCGTATTTCAGTCAAGTGTCCAATGTTTTTAAACCATTAAAATGACTGAATATGCATAGTCAGTCCCATTTTTTATTTTTAGAAATTCTGACGTAAAATAGCGTGGAAAAGTAGTCTTTTTATTAGGTAGAAAACGTTTTTTCCTTTTTAGATAGGTATAATGTAAGTATTTTCAAGTCTTTTGTTAGATAAATTTATCTCAATTCCCGGAGTTCAAAACCTAGTCCATGTGTGCTCAGCTAATGTTTGAATCATTAATATTATTAGAGCTCGTGCAAACGTTATTTTGGATGATATTAGTGCTATTACCTATGTCCTTATTTTTACAATGTCTATATTTAAATAAAGCAATATAGATAACTTATCAATATATTACTTATAGTTGTATGTGGCTATAAATTTATTTAGATATATGTATAACTAGTGCCGCCGTGCGGTTAATTGAAAATGGCCCATTAATTAAAACATGTCATGTAACTTGTATATAGACCGAAAATTAAAATACTATCATTAAATAACAAGTAGCTAATCCTGAAATATTAAGGAAATAAACCCAACGCTGAATCTCACACGAACTGAAAATCAATATGTATGAAGGTATAACATAAATTTGCATGATAAACAAATGAGCATGGGCCTTAGCGTGAGGTTTAGTTCGGAGTATAGTATCAGGTTTAGTGTAAGGATAAATATTGGCTGTAGTATGAAATTTAGCATGGAGGGCTAACCGGAAGTGCCGCAAGTGGTTAATTAAAAAGGACTCGTTAATTTATTATAACCACTAACGTAATGTGACTCATTATTAAATAGGGTTTAGCTTGGGGCTTAAATATTGTGGGTTTAATATCTACCTAATTAACATGGGTTTAACATTCGGGTTTAGCATTGGGGTTTACTAGCGCTAAATTTTGTCCGGATTGCAACCATGCAAATGTAATTATAGATTAGTATTTGTAGTTACAACACGACAAGTACATTTTTATTTATAACATTCGGAAAACCATCTACTATACCTACGTACATTAATCTTTGTCTCTCGTGTAACCAAGTACCACAAATAGGTATTACACAATTTTTATTTCGCAATATCGAAAGAGACATAACCAAACTTAACGGAAATAGAACTAGCCTTACATAACTTTGAACAAAGCTTCTCAACTGACAGTTTAATTTTTCAGTCGACCTACAACAACCATACACATACAATCAGCCCAAATTGGATGTGTTTTACTTATTGAATATTTTCTGTAAAAAATTGTTCCATATAAGCTGTAGTTCACAATGTCATTCGAAAACATGTTACGGAAACTTGGACAATCCTTTGTTATTTTTCAACGATTTGCTGCCAAAAAAGGAATCCCTAAAGAAAACGAAGCAGACGAGGTAGCCTTCTATCGAAAGCTAATAAAACCTTCTCTCTGTCTAACTCCAGGATGCATTCACCTACACAAAATATTGCAATCCTTACTGGATCCACCTTTAAAAATTATAAATTGTAAAAGCATTGGACATAAGCTTGTTCAAAATAAAAAGTATTGTCAGAATTTCTCAAGTGTATTCTTCCACTTTACTTGTCTCATAGGTATACTTTTATTTTCAATATTTGCCATTTGCAGAACAATATGGTTAAAAATTATGTGGAAAAAGGGTAAAAATATGGAAGAGTTATTTATGTACATGCTTGTCCTTTGCATAACTATTATATGCATAGCCACTTGGGTTACTATGATAACCTATCAACAAAGTGTTCAATTTGTTGTCAGCCAGCAGTTTAGTTTGATTTCATTCGAAAAGGGAAATACCTCTCAAACTCATTCAAAACGCCAACATAATCATAAAACATTTGTGCAAAAATCCGTAGGAGACATTTTTATTTACATATTTGGTTTTGCCTTTTTTGTTTTTTCGGTTGCCATGTTGTTTTTTCCTATGAAAATGGACTATGACCCGTTATCCATAGTCTATAGACATTTTGTTGGATTTTCTGTGCAAATACTTCCCATCCATCAAAAATTGACATTAAAGTTGAGTTTCGGGCTAGTTTACATGATACTTGTTGGATACGGTGCGGGAATCATACTTAGTTTTTTCCTGATTTGTATAATTTTTCTAGAAGGTCTTCAAAATGTGTCAAATAAATTGTATCCAACTGATAGAATGACCTACGTTTCAAGTGAATTTTACAAAATGTTTCAGCGTTTCCGGAAAATCAAAATTTTGATCGATGGCTTTAATCGATTTAATCAAAATTACTTGTTTTTGTTAGTATCTGTTGGTGTTTTACTTTCTGGTTGGTCGTCGTATGCAACGCTAATGATGAAAAATGAACTTCCCACGGTAACATATCTGGCAATGCCTATATTAGTTTTTCTGGCGTTATCTCTAACTTTTGTTTTGGTAACTTTCGCAAATGTGCCTAATCGGAATGGTGAAATATTTGTGCAGTATTGGATGGGTTGTTTGCGATCAAAAGAAGCAAGAAAATGGCTCGATGGATGTCCACCAATTGGGTATAATGTTGGACCTTTAAGAAATGTTAAGCAATGTTTGGCGCTTGAAATTACAAATACAATTATAAACTGTACGGTAAATATAGTTTTACTCAAATTGCAATAAATGTAAGTAACCCACTTATTGTTATAAGTGTATTGTTTAAAATCTAACGTTTTGATTCTGATATTCTAATAGATTTAAAATATATAATTTTAATAAAGCTGTGGCTGATTTGAAATGGAAGATTAGTTTAAAACCTTTTAGTATATGTATTTATATTTCCACATAATAAACTATTATACTATCAAAAAAATTAAACAGGCAATATTTTTTTAATCTGATTTCGAAATAAATGTAACAAAACTGATAAGAAAATTTGAACGATCTCTGCATTATTTCAACATCTGACATACAAAGAAAACCTCGAAGCAGAGGATAAATTCCCATTTTCTGGGAAACTATAGAAAATTTCAGTACCTATCTCCATGAAGTATGTACTTACATACTTGTGCAAAAACAATTAAAAGACATTTTGGATCCACGATTAAAAATTAATCAGTGTTGGAGAACCACAAGACTTCCACAAGCTAATTATAAATCAAACTACTATCGAAATAACTTTGATTAAGCTTCACTAATTAAAAAAATAAATGGTTATGAAAGATCTAATGAAAAACTTAGGTAACAACCTTGCTTGATGTCTGTTTGTTGAAGCAATATAGCTTAAATGTAATATTTTGTGTTATTTGCTGATAAAATGACTTTTTAGACTAATATTAAAAGCAAAATCATTACACTACCTTAAAAATTATATGTGCAGATAGATGGCTTGTAAAATAAACTACGTTAAATTCATTACTGCTTAACATGTACGACAGTCAAAAACTCTGAAATAAATTATTTTTATACATATCGATCAATTTTTTAGGTTAAAAGTTGAATTATTAAAGATTTCAGGTAGTTTTTTTAATTGAAATATATCAAATCAATCAATTTTTTAATAAAATGAGCTGTTTTTATTTAATTTTTGCAAAAAATCGAAAAATATTTTTTCATTTGTCATATCCGCATTACTTTCCTCTTATTTCTCTTATACCGTCAACCTAAATTGAGTATATCTACCCAAACTAGAATTCATTTAAAATAATATTCATTGCGGGAAACTTAATTTTTTTAAATTACTCTTGAAAATACTCTTCGGAAACTTGGAAAATCATTTGTTCTTCTTCAACGATTTTCTGGCTCAGCTGAAAACTCAGTGGAAAGGGAAAACGATGACGTACCAGTTTATCGAAAACATATAAAACCTTCTCTTTGCCTTACCCCAGGATGTATTAATCTTCACCAAATAATCGAATCGTTTTTAGATCCACCTTTAAAAGTCCTTACCACCGAAGCATCAGATTTCAAACACAAACTAGTACAAAATAAAAAACACTGTCGTACTATTCCAAGTGCTGCTTTTCACTTAACCTGTCTCCTGTGAATACTCATTTTTGCAATCTTTTCCATCGGAAGAACAATTTGGTTGAAAATCACTTGGACAAAGGCTCTCAATATCCAAGAATTATTTATTTACATGCTTGTCTGTTGTTTAACGATAATTTGCTAAGAAACCTGGGCAACAGTTATAGTGTATCTTCCAGATTTTAAATTTATTGTTAGCCAACAATTTAAATTGGTTTCTTCTGATTTTGAAGTTAACGACATTGAAAGTGAAAATATTAATATTAAGCGTAATCACAAAACATTAGTGCAAAAATCTCTGGGAGACGTTTTCGTCTATATATTTGGATCAGCTTTTTTCCGCGGGTTGGTCGGCATATGCAACAATAATGATGAAGAAGGAGCTACCTTTGCTAAAGTATTTTACAATACCGGTTTTAGTTACTCTTATTTTAGCAGTGATATTTATCCTAGCAATTTTTGCAAGTGTGCCAAATCGGACTGGAGAAATATTTGAACAATATTGGAAAGGACAATTAAATTCGAAGGAAGCAAGAAAACAATCAAATTCTTATCCTCCAATTGGTTTTAATGTTGGACCATTAAGAAATATAAAACTTTGCTTGGCGCTGCATATTAGGCATGCAATTATAAACTGTGCAGTAAATATTATTTTACTTAAGTTGTCAAGTTAGTTAGCTTTCACTTTCAATAGTCATCGTTTAAATAATAGTGTTGCATCAATAATCGACGTAGTGGGTGCTCTTGCTAAATACAATATGTGAATTGTCATGAAGCGTCTTAGAATTGGACTTCCCTGACAGCTATTTGGTTCACATATTTTGTCATCCGTTTAAAAAAAACGCAACCAAATTAAACGTCAATACGATACATAACTCCTGTTTTGGCCAGAAAGTGGTTAATATAGAAAAAGTATCACTGATCGATTTTGATAAATTTATTGATTGAATTTGGAAAATCAAAAGTTTTAAATGTGGTAATTTAAACTGCTAACCTGCTAGGCTGGCTTTAGTTGTGGATTATGAGCAAGTAAATCTAAGTTTTAAACGAGGAAGTGGTTTTGTTAATTTAATATAATTTGTTGAACTAAATTGTGAATATTTTTGTCGATCAGTATATTTATGTTAAAATTAAACATATAATAGAGTTTAGGTATGTTTCATACAATATTAAGAATTTAGTTCGATTTCCAATAATACGAGAACAAAAAAGCAATTCGCAGGCTGACATTTTAAACCATACTTCTAAATTAGCTTTCATTCGTGAAGCTAATTTACTCTAAGTCATCTCCTTTATACCTTAGTTTACTTATTGATTACCTTATTTTGCCCTTCTCTTATGTTGCAGTTTTATAGTTATAAATTTTAAATGAGACGTCATCCTTTTTTTAGATTAGATTAGATTAGATTGTTTTATTGTCTTTCAAAATCAGGAACCTGCTTTCCAATTTGTGACATGATACAA
>JAQFZH010005753.1:0-10181 GCA_034695485.1 Entomobrya nivalis
ATACACTTCTCTCTCTCAAATTTTTGCTTTAAAAAATTCTTGTTTTCCTTTTTTTCAACTTTCGTCTTTTCTGGTTGTCTCAAAAAAAACTTGTTGTGATGTCGAGGATGAGAATGATGATGACGATGATACTTTTTCTTGTTGTTTGAGAGAGCACTACCACTGACGAGTTGAGCTGAGCACAGCAAAATTGTGAGTCTCCTTCTCCTTAAAGTACCGACTTTAGAGACTTGGGTTAAAGCACATCTTTTTTTTTGAAATGGCATGGCATATTATGCACATGAATAATATACATAGAAATTCTACTCTTCTCCTCTCTCCTCACTTATATTTTTTCCTTCTTCTTTTTTTTCTGCCGCTGCTGCTTCTACTCCTTCACTCACTCACATCCTCATCCGCTTTTTCATCCGTCCATGCCATCCAATCACAATGATGACGACGACGATGTTGTTGTTGTTGCTTTTGCTGCTGCATCCGTTCAAAAAGGCTTCACTTATGATATGCCATGTTTTTTCTCCCTTTTTTTCTTCTTTTCTAAAGAATAAAATATTTTTTGTAAGGATGTATGTTTGTGCATATGAGCATATCATCATGATCATCAGAATACAAAGTATACACAAGAATAAAGAAGTTCTTTAAGTACCGCACCACGAACATCACATCTCCTCATAGTTTGCTCTCTGCGATAAAAAAAATATTCTTTTTTATTTTTGCTGCTGCCTTGTGAGTTGGCTGGTGTTTCTGTTCTGTTCATACTTCCTGATAAAACACTACTCACCCAGAGATATTGTCCAAATAGACTTTTATATACTTTCTAGTGCACATATACATATCCGCCACCACCACCACCAACATTGCCACTGCCGCTACTCCTTTTTTATATTATTATCATCATCATCCTCCTTCTTCCCTTTTTTCCTTTTTATTCTGCTCTGTTGGCAGAGAGCGAGAGAGTAGCAGTGGTAATAACACTGATATTATGTTATGTTGGTTCGCTTCATTTCATTCTCTTATTTTTTTCATTTTCATTGAAGGCCTAAGTATTTCTGCTGGCTTCTCTCTCCTTTTTTCCTCTTGTGTGTCGCGTCTCCTCTCTCTCTCCTTCCTTCGCCTCTTCTCCTCCCCGAACACAGAACAGAGAAGAAAAAAAACAGCAGAAAAAAGCAACCGACCATCCACATCCACCATCACCACCACCATACTTTCAAGTCAAACCGACTTTTATATCTATTCCCTGTCTACATACCTTATGCCATCATCATCAAGTATACATGAGCATTGCAATGTTTTCTGTTGATGAGATGTTGAAGAAGAGAAGAGAAAAAAAATATAAAAAATAGGAGAGAAGAGAGACGAAGGAACACACCATCATGCCATTATACCAACAGACCATGCCATTCCACCATACCACCACCAAGACAAAAAAGACAAACCTTTACTTGTTTCCTTTATTACTTCTTCTCTCACAACACAAGCCATGCCTTTTTCCCTTTATATATTTTATTTTTTTACTTTTTCTCTCTCAACAAACGAGAATCTCTCAAGAAAAAAAGATCTCTTGAAGAAGAACAAGAAGAAAAAGAATGAGAAAAAAAGAGTTGTTCTCTCTCTCTCACTCCTTTTCTTGTTATTGTACTGCTTCTAAGATGATGATGACGATGGCAATGGTGGTGTGTTCTATGTAGTAGCAATATGAAAAGGAAGGGAAATGTATATAGGAAAAGCTTATATTGTAAAAATGGTAGCAGTCTAATGTGTCTATATGGATATGGAAAGGATGTACTTACTTTTGTAATAATACAGAAAACAGAAGACGAAGCTCCGAGAGAAGAGAGGAAAAAAGCTTTACCTACTTTACTTGCCATTACTACAATTTTTTTCCTTCTCTCCCGTCGCCGTCTTCTACTTCTTCTCTCATCTCATCTCGTTATATATACGTTATATATTTTCACTCCACTATACTGTATAGTATATAAACACACACATCTATCTATACATGTATGTAATGTGCTCGTATACATCCTTTTTTATATTTGTGTACGCCAACATTATCCTCTGGTCGTGGCGAAGTTGGTTGAGTTCCCTGGGTTTTACGTCTTTTTTCTTTCTCCTTTTTTTCCTTTCTCCACTTTTTTTTCTCTCTCTCTTCCTATCTTGCTTGCTTTTGCTTACTCGTCCCTTCCATTTCCACGTAATAGCATACAATGTGCTTACAAAACATACATCCTTATACATTCATTCATGCATTTATATTTCCTCATGATTATTATTTTTATGGTGCTGCTGATATACATCTCTCCATTCTATCTCTTGTCTGGCTATCCAAATAATAACCATCCACGAACGACTACCTACACAAATAGCATTTTTTCCTAGAAAATATCTACATAAAAATATATACCCACCACCACCGCCGCCACACTACATAATATTCTGGCTGGCCTACTTACTACTAAATTTTGGTCATAGTAGACTTCTCTAGTAGAGCTGGTGTGTTGGTGTTTCTGCTGCTGTATGTTTTTTTTTCTCTCTTTCTACTGCTCTGCCTGAGTAAGCAAAAGCATCATCATGATCATCATCCTTGTGATCATGATGATGATCATCACATCACCATTATTACCATGCAGCAGACATATATCCACATCACATCTCTCTGCTGCTGCCTTTCGTTTCTTCTTCCTTTACTTTTATCCTCGTTTTTTCTTTCTAGCCATTCTCCAAAAAAAGGTTGGTTGCTCTTCTACTCATCTCTGATGAAAGTATGTATGTACATATCGTATCTCTTGACTCTTTTTTCTAAAGAATGGTTTTGTGCTCTCTCAACCAACCCAAGAAACGGGCGATGATGACGATGATAATCCAAAAAAAAAAAATCTGAAAAGCAATGGCAATACTGCTGTTTTGCTGAGAAAAAAAAGTTTTTCTTTGGGTGGATGATGGCGATGATCATTCTCTAGTGCTTTGTTGTTGTTGCTGTTGTTATTACGATTACCGCTTCACATTCAAGTTATATACCTCTGGCTTTGCTTTTGATACTCTTTTCTACATGCATATTATAATGATGATAATCACGATCATGATGATGACAGCAGGAGCTGCTGCTTCGTTCGAGACAAGAAGAACAAGAAGAAATAGAGAAAAAAAAAAGAGTTAACGTAGTTTTTTCCTCTTATTCTTTCCTTTAGCCGACCGAGCAGACCAGGCAACACCATTAGCACTAGAACAACAACGACTACTTCTACTTTGCCGATATTCTTTTTTTTTCTTTCCTTTCTAGTACACACTTTGCTCTTATTATTATTACCATTATTATCGTTTGTCGTTGAAGAAGAAGAGGAAGAGACTTTTTGGGAACTAGCAAGCAAAGTATAAAGTAGACGACGACGTGATCATCATCATTTTCTACATCATCAACAACAACGACCACGACGACGAGCAGTGAAGGAAGAAAAAAAAGAAGTAGAGGGAGGAAACACATAAGGCGTGTAAAAGAACAGAACGCAAGGAGAAAAAATATATATCCTTATTTTCATGATGATGACGATGACTAAGTCGACTACGATGGTCATGTGATGATGATGATGGTCTTATGCGGGCTCCACCACATGCTATCAACATTTCATACGACAGCAGAAAAGCAGCTCGACGATTCAGTTTTTTTCCCTGTGAGTGTGGTTGCTTTTATTCTTCTTCGGCTTCAATTTTTTTTTCTTGTGACCTAACAATTCGTCCTCTTTTTTTACGAAAAAATATATAGCATAGTAATAATAGTAATACTAACAACGAACAAAAATAAAATGAGGAAGAAGAGGACAACAACAATGACGACTACTCAAGTCGACTGCTACCACCACCATCGCATCGCCACTCGCCACCACCAAAGCAATGACGTTGATGATGGTGATGGGTTTTTTTTTCTAGAGTTGGCTGGTTTTTTTTGCCTGTGTTGCCGCAAAGCTTATATACAACATTGAACATAGTACAAAGTTGATATATCAAGTAAGCTCATTTTTTATATTAAAAAAGAAGGCGTATATGTGTGAGAGGAGAAGAAAACTAGCACGGCTATTTTGTTGCTGCTTCTGCTCCCTCATGTTATATGATACATAATAATAATAATATGTACACAACAAAAGGCTTCACTTGCTTATATGTTTAGCGAGTTTGCTCAATTTTTTTTTCTCGGCAGAGAGAAAGAGAAGTAAGTAGATAAAATGGAGCATATTATATTTTCCTCTATAGTTCTGTATAATAATGTATATGGCAGCTCTTTTCGTTGTTCCATTTTCAACATATAATAATAATAATAGAGGAAGAGAGAGAGAGAGAGAAAAGCAGGGAGAGAGAGAGTTGTGTGAGGAAAAAGAGAATATCTGTGTCTCTCTAGCGAATGGCAAGAGAGAATGAAGAAGACCAAGTCCAACTTCCCGTCGTCAACATCATTACATTTTCTAGTAGAACGAACGACTGCTGCTGCTTCTGCTTCCTCTTCTCTCCATCTCACATCCACCACACTACCAACAAAACACACGCCACCAAAAAAAATAAGTCTTGTACATTTACACGGCTTTTTTCCTCCCTTATTTTTTCTCATCTCATTTCTCGCTCTCTCTCGCACAGTAGCTTCTAGAGAGAGTAAAAATTGTCTGCTGCTTCTTCTCTATATTATGTGGATATGTATCTATGTAATTTTCTATATACTTTTTTATGTACATTGCGTTCTCTCTATTTTTTACATTTATGCCTCTCTTCTTCTTTTATCCATCCAAGAAAAAGCAGTAAAGTCAGAAAGGAGAGCGAAATAAGAGTAAAAAATAGAAGGGAGATGAGATGAGACTCCAGAAAGAGGACGACGGGAAGGAGAAAGAAAAAAAAAGAGAGAAAAAAATGAGGATAGGAGGAGAAGTTGGTTGAGAGAAGACGAGAGAGGCAAAGTATAACGACAGGGAAGATGAAGAAAAAAAAACCTTATATGATATAAGTATGTATGTATTCAAGGCTTAATAATAATAATACTATGTGTTCCCTTTAGTTAGTCTTCTCGTCTCGTTTTCTCTCCCTTTGCTGCCTTTTCCCTGTATTTTTCACCCTTACAGATGTACATACATAAATACCCTGCACAGTGCAGTGTGTGATGCCATTTTCGAAAGAAAAAAATCTTCCTTTTTTCCACCTCCATCCAAAGCTATCGTGATGATGATCATCATAGCATCATAGCCCAGAGTTCCAACACATTTTCTTGCATTACTTATGTAACAAACCTTTTTTCCTTCGACGATGTGAAGGGACTGGAGAATAGGAGAGCAGTAAAAGGAGAAAAAATTGGAATGTCGAATGGGGAAAAGAAGAGGAAGATGCACACACACCGACACACCGCTGCAAAAGCAAGCAAGCTAAAAACCAACGAACAAAAACGCTGCTGCTGTGCCATATATTGAACTGACTGCAAGCTTCCACTTTTTTCTGAGTGTGTGTGCTCATTTTTATTATATTCTTTTCTCTTCTTTCTTGGCTCAATGTAAAGTTATTGACATGGACTGCTTGCAAGCTTCGTCGTGTGAGAGAAGAAAAAAACCTCTTCTGCCTGGAAGAAAAAAATAGAAGGAGAAATATATGTTATCTGAAAAATTATATAGAGGCTCTCATATAATATTCTATATTGTGTTGGGGGCATACGGGCACATATATTGCAAAGCTCACTCACTCACACAAACGAGAAATAAAAGGAAAAAGGATGAAGAGTGAAGTTGCTTTGGCTGACTGACTGGATGGATGTTTGCGAGAGAGAAAGAGAGCGAAAGAGAGAAAAAAAGGAACATGAAAGCCTTTCCATTTTGAAAGGTCTTTCTAGAAACATGCTTTGCCACTATTTTGCTACACACATACAAGCATATTTATATTTATGTCCTTATACATTTTTATATAAGCTATACGTTTTTGTGACTAGTATTGAGTGAGTGGTGGCAGTAGTGGCAAAAAGGAAGAAAGCGTCATATTCTTTTATATTTTATGTATGTACTTTTGGTTGGTATGCTCTCCTTCTTCCCACCTACCTACTTTTTTCCACTGTGATTCCCTTTTATTTTCCTTTTTTCTCCGTCTCTTTTTTCTTTTCTCTTTTTACTTCATCTCATCATCATCATGAGAGAGAGAGAGAGAGAGCGCCAAGCAGCACACAGGAAGGTTTTTTCATGAATAATGGCTTTTCTTCCACGTATACCTACAAAAATAAAACTTTTCTCTCTCTTCCTTGCTGTGAGAGAGAGAGTTGTGTGTGTGAGTGCCATGCCGTGGGTGGAAGGAAAAAAGAAAGCTGAAAAGAAGGATGGAAACTACCACGAAACAAACCAAACCAAGCAGACAAGGAAAGGCAGGTAGGAGGCTCAGTTGGCTGTCTGTGTAGTTTTGTGAAAAAGGTAGCTAGATAGATAGATAGATGAATGCTCGTTCTGCTCTTATGAACATATTCCTTATTTCTTCTTGGGTGTTAGTTTTTTTCCCTGAATATACGTGTATCGTCGTATTTCAAGCTTGAATGTCATATCTCATCATCACAAAGCACACACACATACACATACATACCACTCTTGTCAGAATGAAGAACATGAACACAGCGAGAAAAAGTACAAGTACACAAGAAGCTAGAATTGAGAATAGAGAAGCAAGAGGCAGAAGAGAAGCTAGATAGTCAAAAGCAAGCAAAAGCAACAGCTCCTCCTCTACTTTCATCATAATAATAATCATCATTCTCATTCCACCACCACGAGTTCCACGTGTGATGATGATGATGATGGAGGAGTAAGTATGGTTTTAATACTTTTCTGCTCCTTTTGCTCTCATCTCATCTCACAAGTCTGACGATCATGACGATGACGACGACAACGCTCCTGCTGCTGATAATCATAATGATCCCGCTCCTCCACTACAGATAAAACTATACATTCATATTTCCCATCCACCATCCATCCATACATGCATATTATTATCATCAAAAGATTTTTGTACACGCTGTTGCACTACTATACCAAAATCATACAGGAAAAAAATCCAAAAGAAACAAAAAACCATTAAGAATATCCCTTTCAGTGAGAAATGAAATAAGTGTATAATGAATTTTTATGCCGATGATGATGCGATAGCCAACTTTTTTTTCCGTCCGCACTCAATGCATATTATCATCCACATCATCATCAATAAGTCAAGTTAGCATGCAAAGCAACAAGAAAAATCTTCCACCAGCAAAATTTCAAGACGAGAAACCATTTTTTTCCACGTACACACAATATTTTCTGTGTACACAACACACACACACACGTACACCTAATCCTAATCCATAATATTTTTTAGTGTTTTTCCTGTTCTCTGACTTTTGTGACATTCATTCCTTTTAAAAAAATGCTTCATACATAGTCATGTAACATTTCTTTTCTTTTTTCCTTTTTACATTTCTTGCGCCTGTATACATGCCCAGTTGTTTGCATGTTTTCGCCTAAAACTATATATTTTCACTTATGCTTTTATCCTCCATCCTCCGCCACCACAACTACCAACTCCTCCGCTGCTGCTCCTGTTTTGTTGTTGTTCTTTCATAATAATATCTGCTAAGCCAGCATAAAAAAAACGTGTATAAAACGCCCAAAAAAGAAAAATAGCAGAAAAGAAGGAAGCGAGTAGTCAAGTCAACTCAACTCACCGTCATTTTTACGTTGGTTGGAGTTGTTGGAACACCAAACCAACCAAAAATCAAACAAAAAATGGAAGAGAAGGCAAACAAGCCTATTTTTTATACTTTTGTTTCCCTCTCCGCTACATTCACAACAGTAAAGTAAGTCGAGTCTCTCTCTCTCTCACACACGTCAAGTCTGTAGTATGATGGTTTTGTTGGCTTTGCTATTCACTACTGCTGTTGTTGAGCTGGTTTTTGCTTTTGCCATATTATTATTATTATTCTCCGTCTTCTTCGCTCCTCTTTTCTGTGAGTTCTACAACCATCATCATCATCATCATTATATTTATACACTTACTTATTACACAGAAATCCATATATTCCTCCATCATATTATCCTCATCGCCTAGTCAACATAATCATCATCATCATCATCACCACCACCGTCGTCGTGGTCTATGTGTTGTTGTGTGTGTGTGCGATGTGATATTGTGATATCTCTCTCACGGCATGGTTTTTTTTCCTGTTCTGCTGTTCATGATGACGATGATGATGATGGTGGTGGTAGTGATGTTGGCAAAGGATGAAGGTTACTTCTCTCCGCTGGTTAGATAAAAAAAAATATATAAAAAATACAGTGTCGAGCAGTTGTGTACTATGAGCACATTATCATCAACTCAATTCAACTAGCTTTTGCTAGTAAGGCAAACAAGCATCGAGGCAAGACCAGACGAGCCTCTCTCTCTCTCTCATCCTCATCATCTCATTCTCTTTCGTCTTTTACAACTCTCATACAAAAATATATCATAATAATATATTATTCTCTCTGGCTGCTTCTGTTCTTCTGCTGGTGGCGGTGGTGGTGGCAGTGGTACTGCTGTTGAATGGATGAATTGGATGGATGGATAGATGGATAGTAGTCAGTCGGTCGGTGGTTGTTGAAGCTGTTCATCATCACGATCATGATGATGATTATGCCGTTGTTGTTGTTGCTGTTCTACTCTTCTCCTTCTCCTGTCTTCTCATCTCTTTTTGCTTGCTCTCTCACTCTCACGACGACGATGAGTCGGTCATGTGGATAAAAAAGCACCACATGCATATATACTCATATATCATTTCTATACTTTACTATAAAATGTATATACATAACTATTACGCTCATGGCTCTCATCATCATGTTGATGATGAGGATTGAGGATGAGGAGAGCACACAAGGCTCTCTCGCACAACAACTCACATATTCATTATCATTTTATGCATGTCTGTATAACCATACAAGTATGTACATACATTTGCAGATAATGACTATATATTTATATCTAACTATCAAGTTATACTTTTATTCTTTATATTCAGTCACCATAAAAAAGAACATACGATGATGATGATTACTACTCCAACTACAACGAGGAAAAAACAGCCAGCCAGCGTAGGACGACGAAAAGTAAGCGACGCGAAATAAAAAAAGAGAGAAGAAGAGAGAGAGATGCGGATATTATATTATTTTGCCTGTGTGTCTGACTACATGAGTGAGTGTGTGTTTTTGTGCTATTTCTTGTTCATGATACCAATACCACTAGAAACTATACAACTACCACCATCACCACCACCGCTGCTGCCACCACCGTCATTATTATCATCATCATGATCACACCACACACAGAAAAAAAACTACTTACTTGATTCCCTGCCTGCCTGCCACCGTTCATTCCGTTGATGTCGCGCTGTTAACTTTAACTGAACTTGCGTTACATTTACTTTGGTTTTGGCTTATTATTATTGTGCTCATGCATGCAAGATGCTTATATAGAACAACAACAACAACGGCTCTGCAAAAAGGGTCTCTCCTCTCCACCACCACCGCCATCATCATAATCATCGTCGTCGTCGTCATTATTATTATCATCAGATGTAAAAAGAGCGAAGAGAGGCAAGAACAACATCAACGGCAGCAGCAAAGTAAGCATAAAGGAACAGGAGGAGACTTTTTGATAGTTGTATAGTCATGCTGGCTGGTTTGTTAAGGTTGCGTTGCCGCTTTTCTACGAAAAACTTGCTTGCTAGGCCTGGCCTGGTAGGCCAGACCAGCTCTTCTGCAATAATGTGTAATATAGCGAAAAAGAGTATAAAATGATGATGATGTGATGTGCTTTTATAAATATTGTATAGGAAGAAATGTATGTATGTATAAAGTTGCACTTACACACGTACATAAGTACATAGCCATGATGTCGGTCGTCGTCTCGATGAAAATGGGAAAAGAGAGAGAGAAGAGTGGAGGATGTGGATGTTGAAGTTGACGACGGCGACCATGATCATGCTGATGATGATGATCATAATAATAATAATATAGTAGAAAAGAGTATTAGTCTACAGAGAGAAGAGAGGAAGAAAAGAGAACAACGACAACGAGGACGACGGCGGAGATGCTATTTGTTTCATAGTCATCGTCATCACGATGATCATCTCACACAGTCATGCCATCATGCCTTGCCATAGTCATCGCAAAAAGGAG
>JAQFZH010005754.1:0-10180 GCA_034695485.1 Entomobrya nivalis
CAAAATGTCCAGGAAAGCAAGGGAAAGTTATAAGATGAAGCATGTAAAATGCTGAAACACCAGGTAGCGTTACTATTGCCATGGCAACGTAAAATTTTAGGCGACGTCCTATTCCTCTTTTAGCAGATAATGGAATCCAATGGTTTCCTGTAGGTTAAAAAAAATTCATGCTGTAGCATACATAGTTACAATATTACAGAACAAAAGGTTTAAAACCCTTTAAATTGACATGGTTACCATTGTGCCGAAGTTCAAATCGTAACATGTTGTTAAACAAGTTAGCGATTTGATTCCTCATTTGATAAAAGTTCCATGCAATTACTGCTTGTAAAGTACTTCCACAAGTGTAAAAACACTTTGTATTGTAATCGCACGGTTTTTCTCCCTGTATTGCAAATACTAGCAAGTTTGAAGAAGTAAAATATTGCTGAGAAGAAAACAAAAGCAAAAGAGTAGTCGAATTTTTTTGGGAGACATTTTACAGCATTTAATTTCGTAACAGGATGTTTTTTGGCACGGGAAAGCAGTTGTGTACCAGTTTATTGTAAAATGATAGCTTAAGATGGACAAAACACGCAAAGTCCTATGCTATCAACATTATGTCTTAAATTTGTTGCATGTGTTCAGGAAACCTGTAAAGGATCAATTGACCATGAGTTGAATGGAATGAATCGTTATTCAAAAAAAAACATTTTCTAATATATTTGAACGTAGTAACGTAAATTAATTTGGTAGACAAGCTTTGTAATATTCCACACTACTCTCATGTTGATTCATCAAACATTAAAATATTTAATCACAAGTATTCGCAGCGACTATCGTAGCCATGAACTGAAAGCCTATTATTGTAATAATTTGCACAGGTTAGAAACATAATTTGCCAAATTACACACATGTGGAACTCATCAATAAAGCATAAATACAGTTAGTTACTTTTTACACGAGTCAAATTTCAGACTGGTAGAGTTAAGTGCTATTTTAAGTCGAATCGTTTTGAATTATTAACCATGACCAACTCGACTTAACCATGTAATCAAATATAATCATCAATATAAATAAGCTCGTGTGGAGTAAAAGTCCATTTCGAACTAACTAGTACAACTAAACCACAGGAACAACAAGACAAGTTGTACATGATACATAACCAATTTACGAAGTTCATTATCAGTATTTCCATACATCCTCCAGAAGCAATTGACTGTATTTATAGAAGATTTCTATAACTATCAAATATAAGACAAGTGACAAGTTCAACACAAGTTACCCTATACCCGCTCTGTTAACATAAAAACAATTATAATTGTAGCATTCGTATTTCTGAAGATATAAGGATCAAAAATATGTATGTATGATATATGTGTATATATATGTGTCTGTAGAAATAAAGTCAATATTTGAGAAATATACTGTAAAAAATAGTAAGACTGAATATTTTACGAGATGATATAAAGGCGTAGTTTCCTGAATAACTGATTTAAATAAAATTGACTTGAAAATTAAACTTGTTTAGTTAAATCATCTTGATGTATTTTTAAAAAAATAATTAAAAGTACTACAATTCCAAAAAGACTGTACATTTTATGCTCAAAGATCACAATTCAAAGTGTGAGTATACAAAATCAATAGCATATATATCCATCTGAAAAAATTTTTTTTCCTTGTTTCTTTTCTCTTAACCATCAGCTTATTATTTCAACGCTGAATAGACATTATGATGCTAATTACCATTCCAATTTTAACAACACTAGTTCTCACCTACATTAAATATCATGCTAGCATTCTAATTACCCACTTAATGAAAACTAGTACAAACAAATGCAGGTGTACAAATACATTATCTTTGAAGGATCTGTCATATAAACATACACACAAAAATTCGTACGCATGCGATAATTTTATTTATTTATTTATAAGTTTAGCAACACATAATAAACACATTAGAGTTATGTACATATCTAACTTGCAAAGTAAATAAGGCAGTAAATTTCATACGATTTAACAAAATTGATAAGTTCTTGTTAATAGCATACCAGCACAACAGTTCATTTATTTCCTTGTTCAATTTTTCTACTGGTCTGCTAATATTGAACTAAAACCAAATACATTATTAGGCATATCTTGACACATGTGATCCAGCTTTTCTTAGAATATATATTCTTAGTTTTCATGTGGTCCAGAAAAAATTACCACAATCAATATTGTAAATCAACGTGGAATCCAGTATATTGAATATTGTAAGTTTGACCTAAATAAACAGTGAGACATAATGATCTAATTATGCCATAATGTCTATCAAGTACAAAGAAAAAGGAAATCAGGTGGGAATTAGTAGCAAGTTGCTTGTGGTGGTCTCAGTTCATCAAGTGATGTTGACGATGACGAACAAGTGATTAGTTCTAAGAAATAGTAGCAGATAAAATTTAAGATAAGTTTATAAAAAACATGGTTACATTTTAAAGTCATTAGTGGCAAGGTCAACGAGAGATCAACGAGCTAAAGTTCGTTTCCTACAAATTCGGGATTTTTTTTGGGACAAGTTATTTTAGTCACCATGGCTGCTCGACGATTATCCCGAAGGTTATCCATCGTTATCGATGTAAGTAAATTATAATTTTAATAATAAGCGTTTTTTGGAATAAATAAGAAATTAGTAAATTGTTTCACTATATTTTTTAAAGGATAACGGTAAAGCTTGGGCTCCCCATAGTCGAAGGGCCTCAGCCGTATCAAAAAGATCGATAAGCTTTGCAGACGAAGTAGTCGACTTAAAGAAGGAGGATGATGGCCTTGATAACCCTGTATTCGTGGAGGATGGCGAACCACCACCCATGCAAGAAGTTCATTTGGGTCACAGTAAGGAAATTCGAAGAAAGTCGATTACCTACCTGAAAAAAGAAATGGAAATAGATTATCATGAGGTGGACCTAGCAACATTGTATAATCGATATGGTAGTCATCCAACTTCTGGTTTGACATTAGATCAAGTTAAGAGGAATAGGGAAAAATATGGCGTCAACCAGTTAACTCCCCCGAAGAAGGAACCTCTTTGGCTTAAATTTATTAAAACTTTGGTCGGGGGTTTCCAATTATTGTTATGGGTTGGTGGAGTATTGAGTTTTGCTGCTTATTTGGCACTGACACTGACACAAAATGATCCTGCTCCAGATAATGTAAAAAAATATGCAATTAAAACAGAAATAATTATATTTAAAAGAATCATAATTAATAATAATAATTAAATAATTTTAAATTTAAATTTTACAGCTTTACTTGGGGATCGTTCTGGTTGTCCTGGTAATCGTCTTAGGCGTATTTACATTTTACCAGGAATACTCGTCCGGAAAAATTATGGAATCTTTTTCGAAAATGGTTCCAAGCTATGCGAACGTCATCAGAGATAAGAAGCTTCAGACCATTAACGCTAATGAGCTTGTTGTTGGAGATGTGATTGAAGTGAAATTTGGGGACAGGTAAAAATAATTAATTGGATTCCAAGAAATATGATATAATTTTTCCCTGCATCAAATTACCCCAAAAATATATTTCCATTTTTTTTAAAAGGATTCCCGCCGACATTCGAATTGTGGAATGCTCAGGGTTAAAAGTGGACAATAGCTCGTTAACCGGGGAATCCGAACCTCAAACAAGGTCACCCAACTGTACAGATGAGAATCCAATGGAAACGAAGAATCTCGCTTTTTTCAGCACAAATGCATTAGAAGGCACTGCTAAAGGTTTGGTGGTCGCTGTTGGGGATAGTACCTTCATAGGTCGAATTGCTGGTTTGGCTTCCGGTTTGGATACCTTGGAAACCCCAATGGCAAAAGAGGTGACCCACTTTGTGGAATGGATTTCCGCCGTGGCTGTATTTTTTGGAGTGACATTTTTCATAGTGGCTTTATGCATGGGCTATAATTTTATAGATGCGGCAATCTTTCTAATTGGTATAATCGTTGCTAATGTGCCGGAAGGTCTTTTAGTGACGTTTACCGTTGTACTCGCATTAACAGCTAAACGAATGGCTAAAAAGAATTGTTTGGTTAAGCAGTTGCACGCCGTGGAGACTTTGGGAAGCTGTTCGGTAATCTGTTCGGATAAAACTGGGACACTAACACAAAATAAGATGACGGTTAGCCACTTCTGGTTTTCGGATGGGATTTGGGGGGCGGGGCAGGGGCAAGGGGAGAATGTCGAGTTTAGTAGGGAGGATAATGGCTTTTTAAAGTTGAGTAGAGTGGCGGGGTTGTGTTTAAGGGCGAAATTTTTGGGAGGGGAGGACAATGTTAAGTTGGAGGAGAGGAGGATAAATGGGGATGCGAGTGAAAGCGCTATATTGAGAAGTATGGAGATGTTGATTGGGAGTGTGGAGAAGTTTCAGGAGAAAAGGAGAAAGGCTTTTGAGATCCCTTTTAATTCGACGAATAAATGGCAGTTGAGTGTGCACGAGACGGGGGATGTGGATGGGGATGAGAGGTTACTTGTTGTGATGAAGGGTGCACCGGAAAGGGTGGTGGGGTTATGTGAGGATATTTGTGTGGGGGAGGAATGTGTCGAGATGGATGATAGGTGGAGGGGGAGGTTTAATGAGGTTTATGAAACGTTGGGTGGAATGGGGGAGAGGGTGATTGGATTTTGTGAAAGGAGACTGGATGGGACAAGGTATCCGAAGGGATTTCAGTTTGATCCGGATAATTTGGAGTTTTTGAGGGGGAAGGGGAGGGAAGGAGGGGGGATGACTTTTGTGGGGTTGGTGAGTATGATTGATCCTCCAAGGCCAGGGGTGAGGGAGGCGGTGAGCACTTGTAGAACGGCGGGGATTAAGGTTGTTATGGTTACGGGGGATCATCCTATTACGGCGAAGGCTATTGCGAAGAATGTGAATATTATTTCAGAGGGTAAGGGCAATTTTTTACAGGGTTGAGAAAAACCCGCGTGTTTTTGAAATACCCGGGTGATATGGGTTTTAGTGTATTTAACCGGGTTTTAATGGATTTTTAGATAATGAGACGGTCCAGGATATGGCAAAACGATTGGGGAAGGAAGTGGAGGAAATTGACCCGACGAGATGTACTGCTGCTGTTGTGAGTGGAGCGGAACTGCTGGAAATGAGTACGGCGGAACTCGACCAAGTTTTAAAGGACCACACTGAAATAGTTTTTGCGAGGGTGTCCCCTCAACAAAAGTTGGTGATTGTGGAGGGATTTCAAAGATTGGGGAAAATTGTGGCTGTGACGGGAGATGGGGTGAATGATAGTCCGGCTTTGAAAAAGGCGGATATTGGGGTTGCTATGGGAATTGCGGGTAGTGATGTTAGTAAACAAGCAGCGGATATGATTTTATTGGATGATAATTTCGCGAGTATAGTGACCGGGGTGGAGGAAGGAAGGTTGATTTTTGATAACTTGAAGAAATGTATTTGTTATTTGTTGGCGGCAAATGTGGCGGAGTTGATGCCCTTTTTATTTTATATTACGGTGGGGATACCGCTGGCATTGGGGACGATTCCTATGTTGGTTATTTGCTTAGGGACGGATATTTTACCGACTATTTCGTTGTCTTATGAGAAGGCTGAGGGGGATATTATGAAAAGGCCGGCGAGAGATCCAAAAAAGGATAAACTTGTTACGGGACAGTAAGCTAGTATAAAGGAATAGCATATTTGGGCTTGTTGGGATATTTGACTAAATTTTCTAATTTATTTTTTAGGCTTATTTCGTATTCATATGGTCAACTAGGAGCTATTGAGTCAGCTGCCGGGTTTTTTGCATTTTTTGTCGTTTTGGGGCAAAATGGGTTTTTACCTTTGAGACTGATTGGGATTCAGAGTCAATGGGATTCGAATTGTGTGAATGATTTGGTGGATTCATATGGACAAGAATGGGTTTGTTTTTACAAAAAATAAGAATTATAAATAAAAGCTTTTTTAAATGGATTAGTTAATTAACTTTGGGAATTTATAGACATTTTATCAGAGAAAGCAACTTGAGAGAACTGGCTGGACTTGTTATTTTTGTGCAGTGGTGGTATGCCAGTGGGCGAATGTACTAATTTCTAAAGTGAGAAGGGTTCCATTGCATAGCAAACTATTTGAGTGAGTTGATTTATTTTTATTTTTTAAAATATTAGTGTAGTAAATATATTTAAAGGTCATTGACCTGATACGCTAAATTTATAATGTTATTTTTATTTTTTTGTGTAGTAATTGGGTAGTGTATGCTGCAATAATTGGGGAAACTTTACTGGCCTGTTTCCTCACTTATACTCCTGGTCTTAATACAGCCATTTCGTATATGCCAATCAAGTAAAAAATACATTTAAATCTTAATTATATTTTTTAATAGTTTTTAAAAATATAGCTGTAAATGTTGTACAAAATTAAATTTGTGTTTTTGTAGGTTTTGGTGGTGGCTTCCTGGAATCCCATTTTCCATTGGGATAATCTTCTATGACGAAATACGAAGATTCATTTTGAGAAACTTTCCAAGGTTGAGTTGGTTTCAATCTGAATTTTATTACTGATTAATTTATAAAATAAATAAAATAATTATTTTGCAACAATTAAAAATTATGTCATAACAAATAATATATTTTTCTGCATTTCCCACAATGCTATTCGTCATGTTATGTATTTCAAACACAAAGGATAACTTATTTTTAAAGGATTTATTGGTTCTCAGAAAAAATTGCATCTTGAAATAAATTCCTGTAGTCCAGAATTTTTTGATTTTAGTGTAAATTTATTATATGCAATATATAACTTATAACTTATTAAATAAACTACTAAAAAAATTATCTCCCGTTCCACATTACTATATTATCATTTCGCTTGCTTGAAAAAAGTGACGTATGAGCTAGAATAAAATGAATGGGGCCATCTGTGTAGACTAACACTTCATCAGGCTAACTTATCAGCAAAGTTCAATAAATCAAATGAAAAATAAACAAAGTGAAGAATTTGGATTTTATACGGCTATGCCAATAAGTTACCATGTTTACTTTACATTGAAGCACGAATACGTACGTATTGTAGTAACTAATACGCATTTTTTATACAAATTCAGTGCATTTTATTTTTTGCTTTGGTATTCTTGTGGCTTTCTAGAATCTTGAACTTCGTAGGAACCCCATGATGTTATACAGTTAAAGTAGGTATTTTGTTTTTACATTTTACAAGGGCAGCATATTAAACTGCAAACCTGCATGAACCGACGTTTTACTCATAACTAAAGTGCATTCTGAGTGAATATAAATATTCGTTAATCAGTGAAGGTCAAGGTTACTACAATTCATGGAAAATTGAGTCTACGTGCTATTTACGTAATTCCTTTACTCAGAAAAAATAGCCATCTGGATTCTTCTGCAAGTATTATGATTAAACTGTCGTCGGTGAAATATATTCTATTATATATTCATATGAAAAAAGTGTACGTGCAAAAATGTATGGAATGCAAGCAGTTTAATAAAAAGGAAGTATCTTGCATTTTTTTTGGTCAGTTTCAAATCTTACTTTGTAGCTGGTCAACCGAAAAAAAACGAGTTCTCTTTTTGACGATTTTTAAATAGTGATAAAATTTTAAAAATGTTTAAGCTACAGGGTTTTATAGTTTTCTTAACTTTGACATTAATTGTTCAATTCTCTGCGACGTTTCGGGCTAAAAGCCGGGTAGGCCACAGGTTACGAAATCAAAATGTCCAAACATCAACTTCCACAACCACAACAACTACTACTACTGTTGCACCGGAAACTACAACACGTTCCCTGAGGTAAAATTATTAGAGTTTTTTTGTTTAAAATAACAACTTGACAACTGTTCAACTGTGTTCGAAAAATAAATCATTTGTTTAAATTTTCTAGCAGGTCAAAGGAAATCCCAACAAATTTACTAATTGAACTAGGGAAGGAAACTGATTTGGCTCAGTTTTTTCTAAAGTATGTGGAAAATACGTGGATTCAAAAGGACAATACTACCATGCAAGAATACTTGGTAAATAATGAGGGTGAAGCGATTCTGATTGGGAATTCGGGTAAGAAGATTTAAAATAATTTTAATTACTATTCTTTCAAAAATAAAAATAATAAATTTGATACATTTTATTTTGAAGAAAAACTCGTCGTTACCAATCCCATCCAAACGACTAATACAAGTAGTCAACCTGTACCATGGAAACCAGGAAGATCAGGAAATAGACCGGAATCTCCATCATCCCAAAATAATACAGTACCAAATATTATGGAAAGTCATTTCTCAGTTTGCTTTCCACAGAACAAGACAGTTCTCGTAAACTTTCCAAATTTGGGACCCAACTATGCTATTGTACCTGCTTGTGTTAGTGTGCCTCGTTGTGGGGGCTGCTGTATTTTGGGTGCGGATAAATTGGTTTGTGAACCGGTGGAAACTGTATTTGTAAATCATACGGTAAGTTAGCAAAATTAAATGTATAAATTTAGAATGAATTTGAATTATAATTGTTTTAATGATTTTGCAGGTGAGGGTATTAGAGTACAGTGGACATCTGACGCCCTTTAGGGAAGTGGGCTTTGAGCAATTTGAAGCTGAGGAACATACAAGATGTACTTGCAATTGTAGGGTGAAGCAAAAGGTGAGTTGATTTTTAATATATTTTAAGGCTGGAAATATATTTCGTATTTATTTTGGATTATTAATTATTTTTATTGATTTTTTCAAAGAATTGCCAAAGTTTACATCATTTATATTCGGAACCTAAATGTGCCTGTGAATGTCAAAATCAAGTGGCTAAGGAAAATTGCAATAGCTTTGTTGACGAAAATGGTAACAGCGTACGATTTTGGGATGAAGATACCTGTGCTTGTAAATGTCACGAGGAGGACAGGAAAGAGTGCAGTAGCGGATATAAATATGATGAAGATGAGACATGTGACTGTATATTGGATGATGCTATTTGAGCTTATGATATTTACCGTTAATCAGTGAAATAAATAATGTATGAAGTTGTATTTGAAAAATAATAAATTTGCATATTGTATTTATTTTCTCATTTCGTTTTTGAAGCAGTCATGGATTTATAAATGTTAAAAATCGATATAAATATTTGCATGTGTTTAGAATTTTAATTATAATATATGCGACATTACGATAAACTATATCTGAAATATATTCGAGCTGTTATATAGATATAATTATAAGTATAATAAATACAAGTCAATCAATCTATAATCTAATGACAACCTTTGTCTAACATTTTCTACCAGTTATGATTATGTTGATTCATGTAACTTAAACCGATTGTAGGTCAGAAAAGTGTAAAGTTGAAGGATAAAATTGAGATACATACCTTTACACAATTGTGAAATGAAAACTGATGCAATAAATTTTCTCTTTCTGGGTATACATGTGACTATCAAAGTAATAAGGACATGTGACTTTCAAGCTGAAAACAATATACATAAGCGTTCAATTTTAACTAATTGAAGAAAGGTTAATAATTACGAAGAATTAGTTTATAAAATGGCTTAAATGTTGGCGGGGTAATTAAAAATTATACAACGTCAAAAAAAAAGTTTCAAAAATGAAAACAAATGTCTTGTTGCTCAATATATTTTTCTCCGTCTGTAATATTAATTTGATTAAAACCTGCATACTCACCCTAACTTTCTAGAAATTTCAGTTGACCGTAAAAATCACTCGGTCATGAAAACGCAAGTTTTTGCGCAGTACAAAAAAGTAGAATGATAACCAAAGCTAATAAAAATATCCACACAGTTGTGCTGAAGCGGTCTGAACCCAGGAGTTTATTTATAATTACTTTATATCGTATAACCATTTATTCCAGAGCTTATAATTACAAAGAATATTTACATTGTAATTATTCGTTAACTTGTTTTCATTACCACACGTTTAATATAAAAACCAGAAAACAACTTATGGAATAAATTACATTAGCAAAATTGTCTTTAATTAACAACATTTTCATAAACTCGTGTTCAACAAAATTACGAAACCAGATTTTACGAAAGCTACCTTTACCGCTTTTGACCTAACCGACCTTACTAGAGTTTATGAATTCATTGGGAGAGCTCTGGAGGATAAATTTACATTACAAAATACAAAAAGACTAACAGAATGAGCAATGTTAACATGGTTGATAATAACAGTTCTATTCAAAACAATGTTTTTAAATACATATACATATATTGTTG
>JAQFZH010005755.1:0-10179 GCA_034695485.1 Entomobrya nivalis
GGGTTTAGCATTGGGTTTAGCTAAATCGGGGACAAAGTGTCTGAGATTGAAAATATAATTATAGATTGGTATTATAAAAACGTAATTGGCAATAATCTGTCGAAATAATTTACAAACCCAATCATTAATTTTTTGTAAAATTGATCAATTTCTTTTGTAATTGGAATTCTTTTTGATTACATTCATTAGATGTGGGTCTTGAATATAAGGCAACAATAATTTTAATTGGTTCTTCATAAATGGTACAATTATCTCAAAATGCTACAAAATTTATATTACAAACTCATTTAGCAAAATAACAAACGATAGTAGTATCATAAAAGGGTATGTAATCATTTGTGCTAATCAGTAATTCCAGATTTGGTTTGGGTGATTAAACAATTTCGAAAACCAAATTAATTCAATAAGTATTACGAATGTAGTTTGTATGCTACTTAAAACCATATGTGTATCTAAGTGATTAACCGTAGTAACTTTATTTTATCGGAGTTAATTATAAACATACTAGAGTTAACCTTTAATTATCATGGTAAATAACGGATCAAATAACTTTAAAATTTGCTGGATTAATATATGCTTGTATTTTTAACAGTTTAATTACAATTTTTAACCAATTTCATTTCCAATTATTTGACCAAAAGCATGTTTGCCAAAATGTCGAAACAAAAATCAAGAAATGTTGCTGGCCTTAATTTATCAAAATTATTTAGAGAGCCAATCATGATTTTCGTAGGCATTAGGGAATTTGTCAATTTCTTATGCAATTTAAATTCTGAAACCATAGTTTTATATGAACTATTAAATTTCGTAACTGATAAGAACATTTATGGGGCAAACTTAATGCACATCACAAACTAGTCGTTAATGCGAATTAAACATTCGGATTTTGGTGATTAAACCCGAATTAAGGCAATGCGAGAGATTGCACGAATAACCCCATTGAGAATCGGAGGAGCATTTCCGATTTCCGTTGCTTGATTTTGAGCGTAGTCGTTATTTCTTCTGTTACTTCTTTGGAGCTGTGTTATGTTTTTAAGCAGTAAAATCTAAAACAAAGTCCCGATCATTGTGAGCAAAATTCTGACCTCAGAGTACGCTCACATGTGATTCATTTCAAAGCTCGCTCAAACATTTATAAAGAAATTTTGAAAAATATTCATACTGACCATGCTCTTAACCGAAAATTTGTTGGCTATAGTTAGTATGCACCTTAAATTTCTTCATATTCTTGGATACTATCCTTACGACATAGATTCTTCAACAAAAAAGTTGTCTTTTAAAAAGAAGGGAAGCATAAAAAGAGAAAGGGCTAAGCATTTTGTCTTACTTTTTATTTTTCTTGTTATGGCCTACCAGTTAATGGCATACAGAAACAAATTTCCAAACGTGATGTTTTACGAAGGATTACTATATGCTTGCTTACTTCTTTTTGTTTTCATTCTTGTGGAGGTATACTTTGAAAGTAATCGAAAAGTTACTGAGCTTTTCAATTTGATCATTACTTTTGAAAAACGTTTATTTCAAGGTAGGGTTTCAAGGTGTTTCAACATTATAAACAGACTTGCACTTAAAATAATTAATTTCTCTTAATTTAGGTACATTGCAACGACTACACATTCCTGGTAAAAAATACACATTTGCAGTCAAACTTTTTCAATTTAGTGGAATCATCAGCCCGCCCTTGATCACAATTTGTTTTACCGCTTTGATATGGTTTGCACCTTGTAAACCATACGCTCCTGGATTTACCATTTTGAATGAGTGTGTTGAATACACAAAACAGCGGAGCGATACTAATTCATTCTTGCTGGAAGGACATCTTTCAAAAATATATTGGGCAGCGGTATGCTCGATAATTTCCTACTGTTTAATGAAGCCGATATCAGGTAGCGTCTTAAATCTCTTTCAGTTGTACTTTGTTGAATCGTGCAGCATATTGTATTATCTGAAAAATCTTTTGGAAAATATACAATATCGTCAAAGTTTTTCGGCAGTGTATTTTCAAACATACAGACAAATACAGATCATTGTTTGTCACTACAACCAAATTCATCAACACATATTCACAACCTTTTTGATCGCCAGCTGTGGAAATACTTCAGTTATCGGATTGTTCGCAATAATTACTATTTGGTCATCGATAAGTGTATTGCAGCTTATTGTGCTGGCTACTTATTCTGGTCAGACAATTGTTGGAATAGTAATTGGCTTCGGTAATTTTGGAGGGATATATGACAAATCTGTTAAGATTGTTGCTGCGCTACATTCAAAGTCAATTGGAATGGAACGCAGTAGAAGAGAATTTAAATTGCATCAGAAATCGACAAATTCACTAATGCCAACGAAAATCATGATTGGTTCCGTAAATTATTTTGATAAATTAATGCCAGCAACATTTCTTGATTTTTGTTTCGGTATTTTGGTAAACATGCTTCTTATTAAATAATAAGAAATAGGGTTAATAAAAACTAAGCAAATAGATTATGAAGATGTATTTTCAAAATATGTATGCTAAATAAGGAAATTATTTCTGCAAAAACTAAACAAGCACTATTTAAACTTAAACAAGTTTACTAGGCTTACTTATTGCTTATATACATATAACAATTGTTACAAACTGAAAGTCGTGGGTCTAATGCAAGCTTGCAAAAGGGGAAAAAATTGATGTTGAAATGGAATCAGGCTAAAACAAAGCAAAAAGCTTTTTAATAGTACACATAAACGCAGTCAAGGTAATATATTGATTCATGATTAGTTTGCTGTGTGGACACAACGGTTGCATTGCAAACCTTGCAATACTAAAAATTTCACTACTACTTGGATTTCTTTAAGAATTATATTGATGAACTTTTACCCGTAAAAGCTTTGCTAGGCTCTAAATTTTGAAGTTGTGGTCGCAATTTTTTGATGGTATTTGGTGTCAAATGCGTGTGGGTCAGCTCTAGGTTTACATGTATTGCTCATTTCTATAAATTTTTTGATGATTTAACTCAACTAATCGTAAGTACATTTGGGTCGGTGATGAGTCGTACCTATTCTTTTTATATTACAACAATATGTCTTGCTTTTGTTTGTAATGATTTTTTATATTTCTTTAAAAACTTTGTAGTATTTTAATTCATTGATCTATTTACAGCCAAGCATAAACGTGATTGCATCAATGATGGAATTCGACTCGAGTTTGTGTATGAAATTTTGAAAAGTATTTTAAGCCGAACTTTTATCGCTTGAAAATAGAAGATGTTTGAAGAAAACATGATACATGATTCAATACATTTTCAGGCATTATACGGTAACTTGCCTGAATCAAGATATATTTATAAACCAAATGAATAACGAGAAGAATGTAAATTCTAATATGCAACTACAGATTGCGGCGAAGGATGTAATTTGATGTATATGTACGTTTAAGTAGGCTTTTGTACGTTTTTGCATGTATATAGAAAAACATGTCCTATCTATTGCATATATAATATAATTGGGTAAGGGGCAATATTGAGGTCTGAAATGCATTCCATTTTAATCAGCAGGTGATCCTTCATCAGAATTGACAATAAAAAATGCCATTTAAAATTCATGTGATCTTAGGTACCTAATTTGGCGTCAATCGTTTAAGTAGTTTTTGAGAAATTGTGTCTACAGACAGACACACATAGACAACATGTTCAAATCAATAACTACCTTGCTACGAAAATCGGTAGTTAGTAAACTCGCTGTAATAGCAATCATAACAACGGAGCTGAAACAATGCTACAAATAAAATTGTTGAACATTGTTGCTGACAATGAAAAACTCGTTCGCATGATGTCACATGACATGACTCTTAATCTATTTAACCATGAAACTTGAAGCAGGTGTTGCAGTGAATTTGAAAATCTGATATCATTGATGATTCTATGTTAACCTTATCATCGTCTGGGTTGAGATTTTTTTCCAAATCGCTCATTCTCCTTAAAGGCCAATGTAAGTTCCATTTCCACTTCAGACCAGCACCAATAAAAAAGGAATCAATATATACCGTACATGTTAAATCGCATTTGAAGTTTTACAAAATCAAATCCGAGGTAATTAAAATTATTAATGTGTAAATTTTTCTGGTAACATTAGTAATTGATGCTTATAGAAGTTATAGAATCCAAAAATTCTAATTTCAAGTGGAGTCATCACTTTGTTTTTGTTGTATTAATCGTTAAAATCAGTAATTTTAGATGAGAAGTGGACAATTTACCATTAATTTTCCATGTTAATCCTTGACAGTTAATAACTTCGTAAATATTGACAGTAAATAGATCACCACAAAACATTTTACTGTCCAATGTTAAAATATTTAAAAATCGCGATTCAAAATAATATTGAGCATCAGCAAACATGATTAGCGTGAAGCAGTATGTATGCATGTGCAAATATTTCCTGTTCCTGCACATGACTACTACCAAAACACTAAAGAAGATGCTCCCTTAAATGATAAATAAATATACACAAGTTTATGCGTATATGCTCGTATTGTGTTGAGGTATACATATAAATTCAAATAGTTATTGCAAAAAAATTGCTGACTTATGTTATCGACGCTAATTTTAATATAATATATGCAATAAGTAAGCCTAGTAAACTTATTTAAGTTTAAATAGTGTTTGTTTAGTTTTTAAAGAAATTATTTCCTTATTTAAGATACATATTTTGAAAATACATCTTCATTGTCCAAACTATTGAACGTGACAACGAGTCATTTAATCAGGGTTCATTGCAAACATACTAGAGTTAACCTGAAATTATCATGCTACATAACGGATAAAATTACTTTTTAAAAATTGCTGATTTAATGCACGGTGGTATTTTTAACAATTTAAGGACAAATTTTGTTGTTATCATATTTCCAATTATTTTACCAGAAGCATGTTTACCAAAATACCGAAACAAAAATCAAAAAATGTTGCTGGCATTAATTTATCAAAATAGTTTACTGAACCAATCATGATTTTTGTTGGCATTAGAGAATTTGTAGATTTCTGATGCAATTTAAATTCTTTTCTGTTACGTTCTATACATATTGACTTTGAATGTAGCGCGGCAACAATCTTAACAGATTCATCGTAAATCCGTCCAAAATTACCGAAGCCAATTATAACTCCAACAAATGTCTGACCAGAATAAGTAGCCAGTACAATAAACTGCAATACACTTATCGATGACCAGCTCGTAATTATTGCAAACAATCCGATAACTGATGTATTTCCACAGTTGGCAATCAAAAAGGTTTGGAATATGTGTTGGTGAATTTGGTTATAGTAACAAACAATGATCTGTATATGTCTATATGTTTGAAAATTCGCTGCTGAAAAGCTTTGACGATACTGTATATTTTCCAAAAGATTTTTCAGATAGTATCGTATACAGCACGACTCAACAAAGTACAATTGAAATCCAATGAAGACGACACCTGATATCGGCTTCATTAAACAGTAGAAAAATATCGAGCATACCGCTGCCCAATATATTTTTGAAAGATGTCCTTCCAGCAAGAATGAGTTAGTATCGCTCCGCTGTTTTGTGTATTCAACACAGTCATTCAAAATGTTAAATCCAGGTGCGTATGGTTTACATGGTGCAAACCAAATCAAAGTGATAAAACAAATTGTGATCAAGGGTGGGCTTATGATTCCGCTAAATTGAAATAATTTGACGGCCAAGGTGTATTTTCTACCAGGAATGTGTAGTCGTTGCAATACACCTAAATTAAGAGAAATTAATTATTACGCGTTAGTTTGTTTATATGTAACGTTAGGATATTTGAAAGCCTTACCTTCGAATAAACGTTGTTCAAAAGTAATGATCAAATTAAAAAGCTCAGTAACTTTGCTAATACTTTTAACGTAAATTTCATTAACAATGAAAACAAGAAGAAGTAAACATGCGTATAGTATCCCTTCGTATATTATTACATTCGAAAATTTGTCTAGGTATGCCATTAACTGGCATACCATTACAACAAAATTAAAAAGTAGAATAAAATGCTTAACCCTTTCTCTTTTTAGGCTTCCTTTCTTTTCAATTGACAACTTTTTTGTTGAAGAATCTATGCTGTAAGGATATGATCCAAGAAAGTGAAGAAATTTAAGATGCAGTCTAACTATAGCTATCAAATTTTCAATTAAGAGCATTGTCAGAAGACTTGAATGAAATATTGTTTTGAATGGATTCTAAATTCGAGCAAGGTTTCTTCAGAAATGTTTGAGCGAGCTTGTAAATGAAATGCGTGTGAGCGTACTATAAATTCAGAATTTTGCTCGCGGCGACTTTGTTTTAGAATTTACTTGGCAAAAATTTGACGAAGCTTCAACGAAGTGACCAGAGAAATAAGCACTGCACAACTTTTATACAAAAAATGACAGAATATTTTTCACCGGGGAACGGTTTCAACAACAGCTTAAGCCATAAGTCTTCGTTATTTAGTTACATAAATCCACGACTTCCAATCAAAATGATGATAGCTGTAAGCGTAAGCGTAGGTTGCGTAAACATTTCAACAAACTTTTACAAGCGTTCTCGTGTTCAGATCAGACCCAGTATAATACAATTACAAACGAAAAGAACAAATAACAATTTTTTGATGAAAACATGTTTATGATCATCGTTGGTCACCAGAGTTATGAATTAGATATAATGTTTTCTTCGAATCTTTTGAATGTGTAACTGTAACTCACCCATATTAAAAATGCGCAATATCATTTTTGATATTAAATTCAAACCCATACAACAATAAACTGACAAACAAAAATAAAATGATTCTCAAATCAGCGTGAACAAATTATCTTGTTTCATAATGAGACGTATATCACTTATTCAATTTTGAAAAAGTGTTGCGAAATTTGGTTACATATTGCCCATATGTTACTATTGCGTGTAGGTTGTGTTTTGTGATCAGGTCAAGTATAATAATATTACAAAAAGAACCATGTCATGTGAATCAAAGTTAGTGTAGTCATCCGTAGTTGCAATAAGCCCATATTTATTGATTCAAAACAACAATACGGGAACAACGTTTTTACATTGAGTTATGTATATATATATATATATATACATGTATGGATTGGTATAAATGAGTCGAATAAGTGTTAATGCACAGTCGTGTTAATCGTATTTAATTTGTCGACCCAGAAACCATGGTCGTAATTTTAGTGATCGGCGTGGTAGATCTTTTTAAGTATTTAGCCCACATTTGTTATTTGAAGAAACAACGTTATCGAATTTAGTCTGAACTAGCTTCATTTTATTTCAGTTTCCCCGTCATTGGGAGTATATTATAAAAATTGTACATCGTAATCGCATCTGAACTACCACGTTTCCTAACTGATATTAAGCTTTTATAGAAAAAGGTTTTAAATACATCTCAAACAAGTTGTTTATGCGAAACAAAAATTTGGCTTTCGGCAATTTAATCGAAAGCGATATATTGGCTTATTCAAATACTAGTAATAAAATGAAGTATAACTAGGATGTTGGTTTCTAGTTGACTACAAACATTTCTACAATATGCTTACTGGAATGTAAAAGGTCGACTCGATAGAGTTGCATTTACATTCGTTTATATGAAATTCGACAAAATAGTCGATTAAAAAAATTCGAGTCTACAAAATTAATAAAATTCATCAAGATAAAGATATACAAACCAGAAGTCGAGTCTTTAATCGCAAAGCTTTTATACATATCCATTTGGATTACAAACAAACACGCGAATGCATGTCTTAATCTAATAAGCATATATTATTCAAATATTTTCATATCAGTTTGGTCAACCTGACAAGCCAGCATGTAAAATAGAAGAATGTTTGACAATGCGGCTTGACCTAAAATTACAACTTTACCTAAATTGTTATACTGTTCTCCTGTTTTATAGTGTTACAATATAGGAGAATGGGCTATTTTATGGATTATTGTTCGTTTGGTATATATATAATTTTAGGCAGGTTCACAGAATAATGCTTGAAAACGTTTTTATTTTTGCACACATTTCTACATCTTTTCAATGGGTAAAATGTTTCCTTCAAATAAAGAAGAAGTAAACATGCATATATGTATATAAATTCGAAAATTTGTCTCTGTATGTGATTAACTGTCAGTTAAAAGCATTGTCGGTATAAATATTTTTGAACTGAATTGAAATTTGAGTAGTTCTCTTCAGAAATGTTTGAGCGAGCTTTGAAATGAAATACGTTTGAGAGTACTTTGAACTCAAAATTTGGCTCACGATGATCGGGACTTTGTTTTAGATTTCACGGCTTAAAAATTGACAGTTTCAACGAAGTGACCAGAGAGATAAGGACTACACACAACTTTTATATAAAAAAATAACAGAATATTTTTCACCAGTGAAAGGTTTCAACAACAGCGTAAGGTATAATATAAATTATTTAGGTACTACATAAATCCACGACTTCAAAACAAAATGATGATAGCTGCAATCGTAAGCGTAGGTTTTTTAGGCGCTGCGTAAACATTTCTACAAACTTTTACAAGACAACACGCGTTCGCGTGTTCAGATCAGATCCAGCATAATAAAATTAGAAACGAAAAGAACAAATAACAAATTTTTGATAAAAACATGTTTATGATCATCGTTACTCATCAGAGCGAAGGTTATGATATAGGTATAACGTTTTCCTCTAATCTTTCGAATGCGTAACTATAACTCATCGTTTTCAAAATACGCAATATCATATTTGATTTTAAATTTAGACTTAAACAACAATAAACCGACAAACAAAAACAAAATAAAATGTTTCTCAAATCAGCGTAAGCGTGTCAACTTGTTTCATAATGGAGCATCTATTATTTATGCGATCGCATTTAAGCTTTAATATAAACCGCAACGAAGTGGAGATCACCGTAATTCAAATGTCCAATTGTTTTTTAATTATAATTTAATTATAATAAATTCTAATATTTCTAATGAAAAAGTTCCTAAACTGATTTTTGTTTTTATAGATAATTACATATTCACTTCAAGCAGTAAAGCGTATTCGTCTTAAAGTGTGGGTTTTTCTTTTGGTTGTAAAGATAACCAGAATCTTTCGACCATTTTTGATATAAATGAACTAAGCCATTTTAAACCGCTTTGAGAATGTTCTAAAATAAACATGAGCAACGCAATTACATGGCCACAGCCAAATACAATAAAAATAACCACTGTGTTTGCACCACGAGATATGGCCATATCATCTTGCCATTCTTCAGTCGTTTGCTTTTGCTTCGCAATTTTCCTCTTTTGTTTTATAAACTGTAATTCGTTATATACATTCAAGCTTTCACTAAAATGCTTAGCTATACCAGAAGACCACATAATTTTGAACCTTCCTATTGTCCACGGATCACCCAAATTTTGAAAAAATCCAACCTTTATTGTACGAAATTAAAGGTTCGTCACTTTGGGAAAATATTGGCTCTCTTCCAACCGATTTATTTAGCACTGCCAGTCTAAATGGATCGTTCAATATATTTATTTGGTCTGACCAATCCATTATTGCAGTTTTTCTACAATTGTTTGGATCAAACCTGGTAACATATTCATTCAAGTTTTCTGTATTACTGAATTTCACATATGATTTAGCAATCCGATCAAGTATCCGTTCCTCTACGGTTCTATTAACAAAGGAATTGTCATTCTCGTTCGAGAAAGCAATTCTAAAGTTTGTGTCTCTTTAAAAAAAGCAGTCGTTATCAATTTCCGTATTATTCTTCATTCGAGCAATAAAATCACATATAATAAGCGCGGAAATTGAATTTAATTTATGAGCAACAAAAGTAAACTCGCGGCTAAGTAGGTCACTAAATTTTTTATAGTAAATTGTTGGCTTCGGAGCAGTAAGATTGCCAATATTATCTTCTAAATAAAAGTAGCCTATAGTGTGTATGCACACGGTCCGCATTTGAACCGAAAGTTTCAAATTATTTCCAGAAATTTATTTTCCCTGGAATAAGAATAACCGTATAACTGCTAAAATTGATTCGAGATAATAATAAAATTTCCCATTCAAAAGTATTTTTGTTTTTGTAACTATCTTTTCGTTGTAACACACTACGACCATTAGTTTAAATACTACTACAGTTAGGTACCAGATGTAGAATTCTACATAGAGTATGTCAAATTCTACATAGCCAAATTCTACATACTCTATGTAG
>JAQFZH010005756.1:0-10177 GCA_034695485.1 Entomobrya nivalis
TCGTGTGGAATAGAAAATCGCCGCGAACGTATATTAAATCCATACTGTACTAATCTGTCAAACGTGTCGAAGGGAATCAAGTTTGGCTCAACTGTCAGATTAGTAATATTCTCACCCTTGTATGCATTGCTTAGCACCAGTAAGAAAAAAGGCAGACAAAAAAGCAACATTCTCTCTTTTCCGGAAACACGTTGAAATAATTCCGAAGATTGCTCAAGTAAAGACGCACTCAGCGAAAACCAAGCATTTGAAAACGTGCTTCGGAGTCTATTTTCATTGGATTTGGAAACTAAAATTAACACCTTTGTAAGAATTGCAAAAATAAACAATATACATAGCCATGTTGGAGTATCAAACGCAAAAACTAATTCATTTATCCTTAATATCCAGTGAAGGGTTTCTTTGTGGCAACTGACAAATCGAAACTGATTTCGTTGAAACACTAAACCTGTTTCCGGAAAGAATCCCAAGAAAGACCTGGTTCGTCTTTGAACAAAAGGACGAAACTTTGCAGGGTTTGATACTGGTTTAGGGCATCCCTTAATTTTAATATCTTCCCAGATATAAAAATTGTCCACTTTTAGTTGAAACTTAATGGTAACGTTTTGAGGTGAAAAAAGTTGAATTAGATGAACGTCAACTGAGTGGGGCAAATAAAGAATGTAGAACCCTAAATCAAGCTTCGAAATATATTCCAAAAAGTTGTTTTTATATTTGGCTGCGTTAGTTGTTAACAAATTCCCGTAAGCCGATTCAGTGTCCCATACTAATAACATTTTAATAATTTTTGGATTTGAGTGCACAGTTAACATGTTGTGCGTTGCTAGCAACGAGTCTATGTCTGTTATTCTGTTTGTGATATCAACCATTTTGAAAGGATTGCATTGACTGCAATACGGACAAAGTACACTTAAACGATTTCTATTTGGAAAAGTTTCAAGTATCAGTACAATTTCTAAATGTCGAACATAAAATCCACTGCCTAAGACGCTTGAAATCCATTTCCCTTTATGATGGTCATTCTGACATACTGATCTAATATCTTGTTTGCAAATTAGGAGAGATATTTTTGGAAGGGAATTTATATAATTTAATTCGTTTTGATGATCACCAAATTGCCACCAAAATGAGTCAAAAGCCCACCAAAAGGGATCTTTCAGTACATTATATTTGCTCCAAACCGCATAAGTGTACAAGTGAGGAGACATATCTTCGTTCGGTGGATGCACGTAAACCGCCAAATCACAGTGCGTTTTTTTACTTGAAAGCCTGAATGGATCGTCAAACCACTGGTGGGTGAATTCGTTAGCTACTCCTAATTTGTTATCCATGTCTTCTGTCTTTGTTAAGTTCTTATAAAACATCCAGTTCATAAAAGAATCTTTCTCCTTGTTGAGTAATTTTGTAGGAAAAAGGTTCAGAAGATATGGTGTGGAGTCGTAGTTAAGGAAAACAACTGGTTGAATAAGTAGAGATATATTGATTTTGAAATCCTGTAGGTTAATTATATGTGTCAAACATTCGGTAAATCGATTCAAAACTTCTAATTGGCTTTGAGTAATGCTTTGTATCGAAAACTCAGAATCACCACTGTTGCATGAGCCAATGGTGAAAAGGCAAAAATAGGAAATTAAATATTTAAGTATTAGTCGTATTGCGCTCGTAAGTTCCATTTTTGTATTTTGTGCTAATGGCTTTAATGAATTTAAATTAACTTTTTACTTCGAATGATTTGGTTTGTTAGAATTTGACAAAAATAATACTTTATTTGTTTCCAAATCGTATAAAAAATTATAGGCGTAACAAAATTTGTTTGTTTACTTTGCTTTTAAAAATTGTGCTAAAAGTTCTTCAGAAATCTAGAGTATTTTTCAAGTTTTTAAAACTTCCTGAATTGTTCTCGTTGCTTTACTAGCAATTTTGGGCCAGGCAATTGCAAAAGAAAAATGCTCGCAACTGTATTGTGGCAATAGTATTAAAGCCAATCGTAGCGTGTACAGTTTATCCTGTAGTAGCTTGGCGTGCTATCTATGGTTGTCTTGTGCTCGTTATACAAAAGCAATTAAACTTTGAGATTGTAATTTACTATAGTCGTGCTAACATAACTATTATTTTAATCCAAGTTCCACTTCCTACAGCTTGATTTTAACTTATTTGTTTGTCCAGCAGCCTTTTAATTAGATATCTTCATAACAGTACAAGCAGTCCTGTATAAAAATTCTATTAAGCATTGATGGTGCAAAATGATCAATATTTTATTAATCTATCTGCAAAACAATTTAATGGGCGGCACCAGTAGCAAAAATCGATTTATGTTTGTTTTTCTGAAATCGTCATTAGTCTAGCCTCCCGATAATTGTGTATACATTAAACATAGAACTGATGTTCCAAAAAACAATATTTAAAATCCTCTAAATTTTTGTTCTAAAATTCTATTTTGTTTTCCAAAATATATATATTTCATCTTAAGTTATTTAACTAATTTCCAATGGAAATGATTATACATATTGTATTTAGAACTTAATTTACACAATGTAGCACATGGTTACATGTGCCGGAATCGTTACCAGCCCCTTGCTAACATTACGTTTTGCTAACATGTAAAATTTGCTAACAATCCCATTTGCCAACACGACCTTTTGCTAACATAGCGTTTTGCTAACATTCCAATTTGCCAACATTCGAGATGCTAACAGTGCAATTTGCCAACATTGAAAAATGCTAACAAGTAAATAAGCAAAGTGTAGGAAAGCAAAGGAACTAAAATTGCATTTGTTACAATACCAATCAACGGAGTAATGCTAATTGCTGGGCATCTAATGGTAGTTGCTGTAGTTGGGCTAGCCTTAATACAACCTCGTTTCGGTATGGTTCAGCTGGTTAAAAAGCCAACCTAACTCTTGCTACGATATGATTCAGCTTGTTTGGTCGGGTTAAAATCCAACCCAACTGTAGCTACGTGATGGTTCATTTGGTATACTTGGGTTAAAATTCGACCCGACTTTATAAACGTCATGGTTTAGCTGGTTCGGTCGGGTTAAAATCCAACCCAACAGTAGCTACGTGATGGTTCAGTTGGTAAAGTTGGGTTAAAATCCAACCCAACTCTGGCTATGTTATTGTTCATTTAGGTTAGGTAAGGTTAGGTTAAAATTTAACCCAACTATAGCGCCGATGTCATTGGGGTGAATAGTTCAATTCAGGTCTAGCGTAGTTAAGTTAGTGTAGGTCAATATCCGTCGATTGGTATTGTAACAAATGCTATTTTAGTTCCTTTGCTTTCCTATACTTTGCTTATTTACTTGTTAGCATTTTTCAATGTTGGCAAATTGCACTGTTAGCATCTCGAATGTTGGCAAATTGTAATGTTAGCAAAAGGTCGTGTTGGCAAATGGGATTGTTAGCAAATTTTACATGTTAGCAAAACGTAATGTTAGCAAGGGGCCTAGACCCGCCGGAATGAGTATTCGTTTATAACAATTAAACAAGAATGATTTACCTTTTGTAGAGATAACAGAAACCATTGATTTGACATAACTGCGTCTTTTAATTACTCTTTGTGCAGATCAACAGCTTACTAGCACATCTTTATTATTTAGAGTTGTATACCGAAAAGCTAATTTTGTAAGAATGTTATAAGACGACAAATATTCAACAAAATAGTAGTCAGAACTATTCAACAGGCAATGTAATAAAATAAGTTGCGATGCGATATATATGTGTGGCTTAAAAAGGCTACAAAAATTTCTGATAGTAGGATTCGACCTATTATATCCAGAACACCAATAACCCATTTTAATGTAGCATTGGTGCGTACATTATAATTATTGATTAGATTTGAGAGACATTATTTTTGAAATACCGTTGTACGTATATCTGGAGTGCTCCACTTGTTTCTAATTGGTTTTCCAACAGAAAAAAAACAGTTTAATAGAGTGTTCGAATAACAACGCGAATTGTGTGTTTTTGTATTACATTACATATATGTAGTTAGCTTTCCAAAAAGCCTATATAATTCCTATGTGAAGAAATGCCAATTATTTTAGACGGCAGTTACGATAGCTCGACACAACAATTTATTAGGTTTCCTAGGGTTAGGTCTGACCAAAATGATTTCTGAAGATATGTTGGATTGTAGTTTTTGTTTCATAAATAAGAGAGTTGTCAGCAAAAATGGACTTGATCATGTTTGTCTGTCAGTAAACACAATGTTTATGGTAGTGTAGTAATTCTAAGTTTAAAAATATTTAAGGACTTTCAGTCCAAAGCAATTTTTGGACTATTTTTACACAATAAAAATATACAAAATTTTGATTGTCAAAAATTGGTTCGGTTTAAGTGTTTAGAATTATGTCGTATGTATAATTTCCAACCTTACAACAATAAACCATAGTTTCCATCCCGGTAAATTTAAGCCAGCATAATTTATGCATTCTAAATTAGAAAATATAGCATGCATTGATTTTTAATAGGGACCAACGTTCCGGAGTAAACATGTAACTTATTGTGTGATTGGTATTTTAGATCCACAATGTCTTAAAAATGATATAACTAATGCATATACATGCCTTTAAAATAAAAATTATAAATAATAAACCTCTGTTGAAATAAAGATGAATGTAGCATTGAGACGGTTATATAGTTTGAGAAGATGCTTTTCTTAAATCGTTTTGAAAACTTTTTTATCGTCTTTTGTTTCTTCTATACTTGACTTTTCGATAGAGATATGGTGTGTTCAAACTGAAGCAGAAATCAACAAACTACAAAACAAAATAAGTCGGTTTATAATACCTTACTTCTTTATTGGGGGTAAGTTGAAAGTAAAAACCAAGAAGAAAATAAATATTTTAGATTTGTACACTCAACTTAATCTTCAAACAATCATAGAAATGAGAGAGGTCATGCTCCTTTAAGTTGTTTACAAATTTAGAAGAAATGTTTAGTGAGTGGTTTTGTGCAACGGCAAATTCTAAATCTTCACTTCCAAAGTTTGAGCTGTTTGTTTACAAAAGTTCGGCATTTAAAAACTCAATAAAATGGAATTTGATGTTTGAATGGAACGCTCTATTCTCAAATAGATCAATCATTTATATTGAGGAGTCGACAAATTTTAATTTTGTGGATTTAATTATGCAATATTTATGTAAGTTAAGATCAAATATTTATTTGAATTAGTTGACTAGTATAAATATGATTATGATTTTTCTCATGACTACTGTTAATATTTGGAATGATGTATTGCCTAAAACCATTGTATCCGTGTTATTGTCGGAAATCAGCTATGTATTACTTGTTGTAACATATTTTAACACGTAAATAAAAATCAATCAATCAATCAATTGCTATGTAGCAATAAAAAGATGGAGATTTTTTTTCTTTTACGAATTCCTTTGTATAAAAATCAAATGAAGTACAAATGCTCATAATTTTCAGGATAAAAAAACAATTCTTGTTCGCAAACTAGTCCAGCTCTCACAATAAAAATCAATATATTTATATCAATCAATAATGCTCTACTTCGGATTAATTTTGATTAGAATATCTTCCACACGCCACAAATTGTAATATAAAAAACAATTAACTGCCCTAACTCATTAGAATAGATCACGAATGTTCCAGCAAATCGTTTAGCATTACGTGTGTAAGCCATCATGTAAGCATAACATATTTTTGTACTTTTAGCATATATCACCCGAACATAACTAAATATTAGTACTGGAAATGTCTCCGTGACTTCACATCGCCTTGTCATTTGCTGCCCTGCTATTTATATCAGTATCAAAAACCAGAATTCAGTTAGACTTAACTTCTTTTTTAGGTGTTATAAAAGTTTGGAATACGTAGCATAGTTCTTACAAAATGTTAAATTATTTCAGTATTTTTATAGCTTTATGTTTAATACTTAAATTCCCCATTTATTATTGTACTTACATCCGCCAAGATCCGCTAGACGAACATTTGAAATTAAGTGTAGTTGCGTCCTTCCAACACTTGCTCACACATTCAGAACACGGCCACTGTCAGATTTACAACCAGGTTTACCCAGATATTTGGACACTTGCCCATGTATCAGCTTATCCAGAGTGGAAACTTCATATTCCACCATTTACAAGTGCAAAGTATACATCAAATGTATGCACACTCATATTAGCCCCTGCCATTACTGCTACGTCATATGTTTTTCAATATTTGCTACTTCAGCCAACAACCGTAGAAATTATCATCTACACAGAATTTGATTTTTATAAGTTGGGGTTTCATGGGCAAACATTTCAAACAATGGCGATCAAGCAACAACTTCGTTTAGTGTCATCAACAACCACTCTTACTTTCTTGAATTACCCAGCAGTAAAAATAGAAATAGCCGTTTCAACAAACGCAATGCAGATAACCCCAACAATTGTAGTATGCAACAACTACTGTGAAACCGATTGGAATTCAGATACACCAGTAAGTTGGGACTTTTTAAAAACATTTCTCAAGCCGCTTCAATTTCATAAAGACCATTTCCGAATTGCTACAAAGGAGGTTAAGATACGTGGGCATATTTTTAAAGAAAGTTTCAAAGAGAATATATTTACTTCAGAATTAGATTCTGCACACTTGTCTCATTGCAACAGGAACTATTATGGGGTGCAGAAAAACACAGTTTACTGCAGCAACGCTGTTTCAATTGGATATACATTGTCTGAATTTCACAATTTTACGCTTTCTGATTCCATCTCAGCACCTGAGAAAACGCTTCAAGCCCAGTTCTTAGTACCGAACATAATGTACTATAATTATAATGCAGTTCCACCATTCCGAAGACTTGGCTTTCATTATAACCATTACTCAGCAAGCCAACTTTTGTATTGTTCTGCAAAAAAATCCGGCATTGGGACAACTAAGTATTGGAACTATTTGGTTTGGACATTACCATTTCCAAGCAATTTCTACTGGTGTATGTTATCTTGTCTTTTGGGATCCGCACTTGCTATTACTTTAATAACCAATTACAAAAATATTCGAGCCAACCATTATATTTTACCAATTTGTTTTGCTGAGCAATTGCTACTTTTATACTCTCTGTTTACAAGAGAACCTAAAAGCATACCGAGTAACAGGAGCAGAATGTATATCTACCTAGTACTTGGGGCATTAATGTTATGGGCTGTTTACGAAAATGAAATAACATCACTCGCAATTGTAAGCCCAGTTTCAAAACCGATCAAAAACTTAAAACAAGTTTTAGATCAAGACTACAAAATTGTGGTAGCGCATTTAAATTTTTATAACAAATATGTCGTTCACCTGAGTGAACAGCGGGATAAAAGGAAACTAAACAAAAGCTTGGTTTTAAAGGAAAGTCTTAGTTTCGGGAATCGATCAGAGTATGCATATTGGTTATCGTCAAAACAGAAAGATAAATATATGATGCATACATATCCCGAATTTTCGACAAGAGACACACTTGAGACACAAAAAATATTAAGAGAGGTTCATTCGGAGAGAGAAACGAAATGTTATGTGGTTCCACAACGATTTCGAAACACAGTATACTTTTGGGAGATTTACATGGTAAACAGGCATTGGCTAATAGAAAGCATTTCAAGACTTCAATCGAGCGGGCTTGATAAGTTTTGGGAACAGTGGCATCAATACATTGATATTTTGTTTTTAAAACTAAGAAAGGAATCGGATAAGATTATTTATAGTGATACTGGGCCTGATGTCATTAATCTTGGTAAGATTTTGCCAGTTATGGTGGTTTGCCTTATGTCGTTAAGTGTTTCGCTTGTTTTTCTTGTGATAGAAATATGTTATTCGAAAAAGGAGGTACTCTTCCTAAAAACTAGATTAATATGTTGGATTATTCGTTTTTGGATTTTGTCAGTCTCTCATAAGATTACGAATTAAATAAAGTTCAAATTCCTTGGTTTGTATGTACGGTTATGTTTGAAATAAAATATCTCATTACGGTTATTACATCAGACTGTAGGTAAGATGAATTCAATTTGGTACTAAATTTTTCGAATTTACCGTCAAAATATACCATAAGACAAATGTATATTAAGATTTTATTAAAACATAATTTTCCATTATTTCAGAACTCGATATCAAACATACGATTAATACATCTTATTTTAGCGACCTTCGGAACAACTCAAGATCCGAGAATTGCACTACTCACGATCCTTACCGTACCAACCGAACCCAAGGCGGTGGTTGGGTTCATAGAAGACCAGGAAAATTAATATTGACTTTTTATTTAAAGAAATAATAATGCCTTAGTATTCCATCATATAAAACTTAAAATTGTAGCGATTATAATATAAAGTTGGTATAATATTTGTGAAGAATATCACAAAATAGTGCAAACGTGTTAAGATAGTGATAAGACATATTTTGTTATTTCTTGGGTTACCTGGGTTGTTTATTTGGGTCAGTATAATATAGTGGAAATGCCTTCAGTCGACCGTTGGTACAGTCAAATTTTTTTAGTCGAAAGGGCTAAATAGTCGACCAAGTATTTAGTGGAAATTTATTAGTCGACCTGGTTTGAGTCGAATTTTTACTGTCGAATCGATATAATTGATAAAATTAAAAAGATGCATGTGACTCTTGAGCATCTACTTTGGTTTCACATAGTATGAACAAACAAAACAAAATTCTAAAAGCAAAACGTTTTAGTCTCGTGCCGTATTTGTCCATCAGGGCTAGTAGTATTATTTCTACTATATTATTGATAAAATTTAAAATAATTAAGGACTGATGTTGCATTGATTCTATTGCTTCATGACTTTAGAAATCTCTAATGCTAATTAAGTTTGAATTTGGATTAGCTAAGGATTTGATGCGTATATGTAGCCCTAAATCATTGGTATGACCAACATATCTCTGTAAAAATTATAAATAATTTGTTTCTTACTGGAACTTGTTATTGGTCGCTGCTTAATTTGATTTTGATGTACTTGTGTCGAACTTGAGACAGATATGATCGCCATCAAAAATTAAAATAACTTAAAAACACGGGACTTTACAGTCGCTTTTCTATAGGATCGATGTCAATCATATTATTTTGCATTTAGGTAAGTAATGTGAGTGATTCGTAGGGTCATAGAACACGAAGCATACAAATTTCAAATAGAAAATTTCGAAATACATCGCTTTCGAGACTTAATGAAGTCGACTAACTATACATTTGACTAAATACACAGTCGACTAATTATGCATTCGACTAAATATAGCTACTGAAGCTGCGCACTACTTAATTTCATACTGAGGCTTGACATACATTGTTGCTGTTTTTAAGATTAAGATAGCCTATTATATATCAAATATTTAAAAAAGATAAATCTCCATGTATCGGAGCAGGAAACATTAAATTTTCAAAAATAGGATTTAGAGTTATGTACACCTTAACGTTTTAATGCAGTTGACTTACATAGAGTCGACTGATAGTACATTCGACTAAATTCGACTAATTTTCCTGGATCGACTAAGTATACATTCGACTAATAAAAACGAGTCGACTAAAAATATTCGACAATATGTTTTCGACACTGTATAGTGTCGACTGAGTACATTTCCACTCTATTATTGCCTCCCTGTTAATTTATTTGTCAGCTTAGATTATTTTATTTTACTAAAATGTGAACTTCACAAATGTATGAAAAGTTAGACAACGCAAAATAATTTAATGTACGTTACCCAAATAAAATACTAAAAACTTTGTTTTTTTAATGTCAAATGTAGATGTTATTTCTCCATGAGGCTGTTTAAAGTGAAATATTATGGTAAAAATTATAATGAAGTATTCAAATTCTTGAATTTATGCAAATATTTATTGATGATTTTGAATAGCCATTAAAAAAACTTAGCTAAATTCGGCCGCCATGGTACTCGACTGAGTACGGTTAAACCATCAGATCAACATATTTGATGTTACAGTATGAAGACTCTGTAGACGAATTTCACAGAAAATACAATCAAAATCTTTATGTCCTGCTATGTAGTATCTACTGTTGACTATTGTTTTGAAATTTGGGGCTGTCAAACCGAAGCTAAACTTGAAAAACTTCAATCGAAAATAAATCGATTTTTATTATCTTTTTATCATCCAGGTCTCTCAAAAAAACAATATAAAGGGAGAAAGCGTAAACATACGCAAAAAATTAATTATTATGATTTACTT
>JAQFZH010005757.1:0-10175 GCA_034695485.1 Entomobrya nivalis
CCTGTCTTCCTTCATTACTCTGTACTTCTTGTATATGGTTTCCAAAGGGGTCATAAATGGAATGCGAAGAGTTGACAAATCCTTACTTACTGATCCATCCTGCAACATAAAATTGTCCCTGCGTAAACTCAATGTTACGGTTCGAATTGTTTATTTTAAAGACCTAATATATATTGATTTATTATTTGGGCCTATGCATTTAACGCTTTGAATTGCTTAATTAAATCACGGTTCGGATATACATAATAATTATTATAAATCAACGTTAATTCAAATAAATTATTACATGCATTAAATGTACTGGTAATGACATTAGACTTAATTAGTAAGGTCCCACGCATTTAAGGCACTACTATTAGGTACATTTGCTGCAATTAAAAAGCAGCACTGCTAAGGCTACTCCAGTTTTATGGCTAAAGCGTCTTTACATCTTTGACTATTCACTAGATAAACCAAAGCGGATCTCCGTGTAAGACCTTTTACTGGAGTAGGCAAGCAGATCTTGACCTAAACATTTCCATTACGGTTCTCAAGCGGATCTCTATCCGAAGTAGTCAAAGCGGATCTCCATCTGAGCCCTTCCACTTGAGCAGCCAATCGGATCTCGACCTAAGCGCATCCACTGAAGTAGTCAACGCGGATCTCCACCTGCGCGCATCCATTGATGTAGTCAACGCGGATCTCCATCTGAGGTCTTTCACTTGAACAGCCAAGCGGGTCTCCATCTGAGCCCTTCCTATTGACCAGCCAAATGTATCTCCACTCAAGCCCTTCCATTGGAGTAGCCAAAGCTGGTCTCTACCTAAGCTCCGTCAAAAGATAAGTCAGAGAGTACCTCCACTAAAGCCCTTCCATTGGAATAGACAAAGCTGGCATCTACCTAAGCTTTGTCAGAAGATAAGTCAGAGAGTACCTCCACTCAAGCCCTTCCATTGGATTAGCCAAAGCTGGTATTTACCTAAGCTTCGTCAGAAGATTAGTCAGAGAGGACCTCCACTAAAGCCCTTCCATTGGAGTAGCCAAAGCTGGCCTCTACCTAAGCTTCGTCAGAAGATAAGTCAGAGAGGACCTCCGCTAAAGCCCTTCCATTGGAGTAGACAAAGCTGGTCTCTACCTAAGCTCCGTCAGAAGATAAGTCAGAGAGTACCTCCACTAAAGCCCTTCCATTGGAGTAGACAAAGCTGGCCTCTACCTAAGCTTCGTTAGAAGATAAGTCAGAGAGGACCTCCACTAAATCCCTTCCATTGGAGTAGCCAAAGCTGGCCTCTACCTAAGCTTCGTCAGAAGATAAGTCAGAGAGGGCCTCCACTAAAGCCCTTCCATTGGAGTAGACAAAGCTGGTCTCTACCTAAGCTTCGTCAGAAGATTAGTCAGAGAGGACCTCCACTAAAGCCCTGCCATTGGAGTAGCCAAAGCTGGCCTATACCTAAGCTTCGTCACAAGATAACTAAAGCGGGTTCCTAAGTTGTTTTATTCAAAAGGTAAGCCATAGTATATATTCAACAAAGGCCTACCACTGGAGTAAATGATTCATTATGCACTCTTGTATTTCCAGCATCGATCTTTCAAAAATATGGACATTAAATTATTACTAGTAAAATATAAATCTAATTGTTTGCACTCTTAATCTTGCAATCTTAATTAGCATTTTTGAAATAAATTAATTCCAAATAATTAAATTCACAATACAAATCACAACTCTTTATTAAACAATGACTGGTGTTAAAGCTTTTAGAAACCAAAATTAACGGATATAATGGTAAACAGCAATATTATAGGAACAAGAATAAACGAAATCATTGACTTTCCAAAACGACAGCTGGCATTTCAATCCACTGCGATTCCTCTAAATCTTCATTTCTTCCCTCAATATCAAACGCCAAGAACTCTGAATTATCCTGAGTTTCTTCATCTCGAAGCAAATTGTTTTCGAAGAGATTCCTGTAGAACTCATCATCACTAGGTATATCTTCTGGTTCTGTCTCCACATCGTCTTCATCTTCAGTGTCAGACTCCATTGCTGGCGCACATTCACTACGACTTATTGCAGCATTCAAAATATCCGATCCAAGTCCTTGAGGAGCAAACGGAGTGGAGCAGTGACGACGGTAACCCAAATACCACAATGGTGCCGCAATATGGGAACAACATCCTAAAGTTCTAGCTCCGACCTTGCAAGTGCAGTACCATCTCAATATCTTCTCACTTCCTGTAGTAGAGTAGTGTATCCAGACATCATGACGTTGATTCTTGTGGAATCTAGATTGGACTTGAACCCGCAATATGTCGTCACTCTCCTTGTGAAGCATAAGCTTAAAGCAACCGTGCTGCTGAAAATGTTCTTTTGTGTATGACGTAGCGTTACTGGTTTGATAAATTCCCAAAGTTATATCGAATAGGTCATCCATAGAAAGTTTTGGAAAGTCTGGGATCGAATCTTCTGTAGCTGGTTCCCAGTTTGCCTTGGATCGATACAGGTTTTTCGTCTTCACGTCTTTTAGCAAAGTATTATTGCGATTGCTTCTTTGCTTCACAGCTTCGATTATTTTCTTGTGCTTCTCATCATCAGAAAACAAAGGTGGATAGTACGCGTTCAATACTGCACATGCAATGCGAAAAAAGGCTCCTAATTTCTGGTCGCAGTTCTTGACATAGTAATTGGCTGGAATTGTGTTGTCAAAGAACTTAAACACGTTCTTGATTCGCCCGTTTGCGCTTTCTACTATCCACCGAACCATAGTAACACATCTTGTATCATTTGCTTCAGCAGTGGTAAACTGAGTTTTGCCTTTTTTCATCAATGCTGGCATATGCGTTTTAACCTTAAGATTTTTTCTTAGTTCCTTTATGATATTCTGAAAACCTCTATCTACAACCAGATGATCCCCAGGTTTTACGAAAGAAGTAAGGCCGCCTTCTTTTTTCAGCATTTCAGCAAGAATAAAATTGTCAGAGTTTCCATAATATTGCACCATACATACCATCAGCAAAGAGAATCCTTCCACTTGGCAGCACAATCATCATCACTTTCAGAAGGTTCCGGACTTTGTGTAAACTGTAAGTCCCGCGTTGCAGTTTAAAATCCTTTGACTTTTGAATGAAAATATAGGTTCCATCTAGAAACAGACAAGCACATCCCTGGGCAACTTGAAAAGCTCATTGACGAGTTCCACCTTGTTGTTTTGTAATAGTCGTTCTCGTTCAATGGCGTGATATCCTAAGTGCTTTGGCACAAAAAACTGGTCCAAAAGCTCAGCAACTCTGGTCATAATCGCACTTATCTGCCGTTGAGACTCAATTCCAAACATAAATGCCAAAGTCTTCTGCGATACGCCTAAGCGAAGTTTAGCTAGCAATATCGCTAGAGCTGTCCTAGGAGTTCTGCAACTTGAGTCACGAAGGTGATCTCTTATGCTACTGAACATATCTTCAAAATCCTTTTTGGTTACACCGAACAGTAAGTTGTAGTCGTCATCAGACATTTTCCCATTGTCGACATCAATGGTCTTGTTTTGATTAGCATCAGCTAGTCGGTGCATCCAGACATGATAATCTTTTGCTGAGACTAGAGCTCCTGGTACTGTCTTACTTCGCAGATCGTCTTTAGCTTCTAACGTTAGTTTTCCATTGTAAAGATGGGTACTACACGCTCTGACACCGTCAGGTAAATATATTCGATGAGTAATCCAGACATCTGTTATTGCAGTACATGGTACTCTTTTTCTTGCTTCAGGGTCCTTTTTATGGCAAAGTAAACATCTGCTTTCTGTATAAGGAACGGTCATTATATCAGGAACGATGGACTTCTTTACATAATCAATTGGATTGAATCTCCTGTTAACTTCTTCTTGGATTTGTAGTTGTTGAAAAAACTTTCCTCTGAATAAGTAGTTTCCACATTAATACGAGCCATGTCTTCACTATTCCAATTTTCTTTGTTCCAATTTTGGTCCTAACAAATCATAAATAAAATGATAACACTATTAGATTCAAATTATTATTTTAGTGATTTGTTTTATGCATAGAAAATCATTTAAATCTAAATGATTTTTAATGGTCACACAAGTTTGCAGATTTGGAAAAAAACTACCCCACCCACCCATAAATAGTCACGCAGCGACAACTATACATGTAAACTTACATACCTCATTTTGCAACGAAGTGATTTGCCGAGTTCCACAAGATGGTCCAGGTTCCGGTTCCGAATGAATTACTTCCCCCCTTGGCATATCATTAGCAATATTGGAATTTTCAAAGTTCATCTGCATCCTATTTGAATAATCATCATTTTCAGGTACACCTTCGACACCTTGCATCTCCTCTGGCGTGCGTCCTGGTTATCATCGTTAGCATCTTCAATGACATCTTGTATTTCTCGTTGAGGTTGAAGCTCTTCGTTTTGACGATTGTAAAGGTTATTCACATCGTTGTAGCATTTGCTGCAAAAATGGCGACGTCGGTCAAAGATAACATTGTTCATAGCTTCAAAGTAATCCAATTTGACTTTGAATTTAGTAGCAGTGAGACTTCTCTTGACACCAGTAATGATAGCATTACAGGATGCATTGCCACATTTCTCACGGTCTTTTCGGTCCATCTTAATGAGAAATACCAGTTGTGTTATCATAACATAAGTAAATAGTTCAATTAACTATTAATATTATATAATGTAAGTTTATCATACCTTCAAATGACTCCACTTTAACAAATAACGGTTAGATTAGTTGACAGTATTTTTGAAAACTCAAATTAATCCACAAAAATACAAGAGTAATGAAATAATAACGATTCACTCAATAACAAAGCTTTAAAACACCTCAAATAACTTCAATGGCTCATTAAATGATAGCAATTACATTTACAGTTTGCATACTATTGATAAACAAAGTCATTCGTATTAAATTAAGTTTCAAAAATCATATGGGAGCGCTAGTCTCAAAACGCCCCGCGCTACTTCGTACACATGGTTTACAATGGGTTATATTTCTAAAATTGCATGGTTACATGATTGATGTGCATGCAATTTTAGGCTTATCTTTAAATACTACCTTATCATGTTCCCAGCATGAAACATAGATAAGGTTGGTACCATCGGAACCGCAAGGTTTCAATCTACCTGCCAGTTTTGGTTTCATCCATGTTTCACGCTGGGAAGCTTCATAATCAAGCCATGGCCCAACCACCTAATACTGAACACTTTCCTTCTGTAAAAGAACGTCCACTTGGTTAAACAGATGAAAGTACAATAAAGCATTGTGACGATGGTGTGTTGGATATCACTCAAAAAGGTTTATTTGTGTTACGTTTTTCTGACATGGCTTGGTTTTGTCTATGAGTGTACAGTTTGATTGTGAAGAGACATTTGCATTCCTGGTTTTTGAATACACACGTTCCTCGGGTATTCTTATTTTGAAAGTGTATGCTATATTCTACGTATATGTTTTTACGACAGTCACTTGTTTTATAGATGGATTAGAACTTTAGTCAAAACGGTTCACTTACGTTTAACATGCGTCTTTATTCATTTTACTCGTGCTGATTGGTAATGCATAACGCCTTTCATTTGCACGTACACATAATGCAGAGTGTGAATAAGGTATTGTGACCACGTAACCATTTTCTGGATCTCCTGTACAACAGGCGACAGCTATTTAAATGCGTAGCCAAGCATGTGAAATATATGCATTTTCACTGTATAGCTAAATCACAATCGTTCGAGGAGAACATTTGTTTTGACTATTGCATGCACTGTACGCATGCATATCTCATGCAGGGTATAGTGTTACTAATGATGTAAGCAAAATGACTTATAAACTATAAACATCGTGTTTACTATAGGTGAACACTATAAGCAGACGCATAAAAAATATTTTACATGAAACCAGAAACAAATGGACCAACAAAGGTATCAATGCGGAATAAAAGCAAAGTGGACAGAAACCTAAGGATCCCATGTAGTTAAAACGTTCAATCTGAAACGAGACCATTTTTTTGCCTCGGCACTTGTGTTATAAACGAATTAAAAATTTAGTCAAAACGGTCCATGTATATTTAATACGCATGTCTATAGTTGTATTCGTGTTTTTGGTAATGCATAACGTTTTACATGTACACACGTACACATAATGCAGAGTGTAAAACAAGTTATGTGACCACGTAAAGCTTATCCGGCTCTCCTGTACGACAAGCGACCGCAATATGTATATGTAGCCAAATATTTAAACCAATTTGTATAAGTTCACTGCGTAGCTCGAACACATTCGGTCAAAACGGACATTTGTTTTGACCATTTTCAATAAACAGACATTTCCTTTCTAGGAAGCATTCATGCATTTGAAGAATGCAACTTATGTGCCAAGTAAGAAATAACTTGAAGAACAAGCATTTGTACTCAATGCACGCATGTACATTTCATTCAGAGTATAGTATTACCATGCATGTAAGTTAGGGGACTTGTAAGCTTTAGGCATCGTGCATACTATACATGAATACCATACGCAGACGCATAGAACATCAAACATGTAACCACACAAATAAAATGCACAAACGTATCAATGCGGAACAGCCTCAAAGTACGTACATACTACATACATAAGGATCTAGTATAGTTAAAAGGGGCAATAAAACGAGACAAACTATTTTGTCTCGACATCGAATCCATTTTTGTCGCTATAGTTCATAGTATTACTCGATTTATTACACTCAACACGTCTGCAGCAATTATATTTGTACGCCCGTTCTACAGGCAGTATTAGTTTGAGTTTGGTTTAGATCTATTTTATTTCAATAGTTCGATAGTTTAATTCTTTAAAACTGAGTTCACTTTCCCGTCACCTACAAAAGTGCCTTATTCGTGGAATTGCTGGAAAACCGAATTGTTCAAAGATTATTTTAATTTTGGAATGAAAATGTCTTCAGACAACGTAAACCCCCCAACTTGTAAAAATAGGTTTAGTACCCAAAAAAGCTTACAACCACACATTAAAATTCATGTTGCAATTCATGAATGCCTATTTTGCAATAAATCATTCACTCGATCCCAATTTCTATTTTGTCACTACCTAACACATACAAACGAGAAGCCCTACTTCTGCAAATTGTGTGGCAAATCGTTTGCTTACGTGCATCGTTAAATCATCATATTCAGTGTCACACTGGAGAAAAGCCTTTTTCGTGCAACGTTTGCCAAAAATCGTTTACCCAAAGGAGTCATCTCAGAAGTCATCAACTGCTGCATAGTGGGCTCAAAGAATTTCAATGTGAGCATTGTCAAAAAGTGTTTACCCACAAATGCAACTTGAAAAAACATTTGAATACGCATAAAACAGAAACATTGTTTAAGTGTAATTTATGTGGAAACTATCTTTGTTCAGCCCAATCTCTCGAGTACCACTTGCAAGCACACACTGGGGAAAAGCCTTACCGCTGTGAAATATGTTTCAGAGCATTTGTACGAAAGGGTGACCTACGACGACATGAGGATGCACATGCTGGTGTTAGACCACATATTTGTTCTACTTGTAATGGAAAGTTTTCAACAAAAAATAATTTAAAGCATCACATGAACGTTCACACTAAATTAAACAGTTACAAATGTGAATTGTGCCAGAAATCATTTACTGAACAAAGTAGTTTAAATGCACACGTCAAAAGTGTTCACCATCGAACTAAGGAGCACCACTGCAATTTGTGCGGGAAATCATTCGCATTCAGAGCTGATTTAGCAAGACATACGAGAGTTCACACAGGTGAAAAGCCTTACAAATGTAGCAAATGTCCTAAGGCTTTTGCACAATCAAGTTCGTTAGGCACACATATGAAAACACACGAGTAATTAAGATTTTTGGCTAGTTAAGAAAATTACTTGTTCCAACATGGAAAATATATTGATAATTATGATGGACATTGGAGTTGGCAGCTAATATGATGCTTGTTAAATCTATATTGGTTATACCTCATTTGTGCATTTTACTAATGAAAGATCTTTTATGATAACATTTTTTCGGTCGAATACAAATTCGGTTTATTTGAAATAAGATTATATACCTTTGTTTATGTAAGATTTATGCAAGTATTTTGTTTCCGAACATCACTCAAAGCTTTTATTATCAATCTCAAGCTCAAAACTGTTAATTAGGTATACACAAATAATTTATTAGTTGAAAACCAATGAAAATATGAGCAAAAAGTAAATATGCGAAATTTATCAAAGAATCGCAAAATAATAAAGCCAAATTTAATCAATATAACATATGTTTAATAAAAATATTTCAACGTAAAATGATTCATAAAAACAAAAAACTCCACTTAACCGTTTAAAAATCTCTCATTTCAACTCCCTACTAATTAACACCACTATTTATTCCTTTTACAATTTAAAATTCGTGAAAACCGTTCCCATTTCAATTATTTTTTTCGTCATCTCAGCTGAAAGCTGACCAAACCCACCTCCACTACCAAAACCAATCAAACTTTTTTTTCCGTTTAAAAATCTTCTGCCACCGAATTATTTAGCCCTCCAGAATGCGTTTAAAGTTGATGGAGAAGAGGTCCTTTTCTGATGATAGATTTTGGAGTGGACTCCGTGGTGAATTGGAGGACGATGGGGGTCTATGAGGTATCTTGAGGGAGACATCAGATAAGACAATAAACATCATTTTAAAAAACCAAATAAAATGTTAATAAATCAATTATTTTTTAGGAAATAAATTATTTAGCTACCTTTAATTTTCTCCTTGTCAGGCTTATCAACAGTGATAGCCTTTACCTAATCATCTTCCAGAGAATGCTTCTTTCTGACTTTCAACCTTTTGGTCTCCTCCTCTGCCCACCACCAGAATTATTCAAATGAACTAATTGTAGTAATTAATAAATATGCAAACATGCCGATACATATCTTTTTATTGGCGTTCGTTTGAGTAAAAATTAATACATTTTTTAGCAGTGTTTTTTTCTTGAGCTTTGAGATGAGCTGGATGAGGTAGCGATTAGATATGCGGCAGCACTTTACGATAAAAAATTCTATAATTCCAAAGTGTTACATTGAATAGAAAACTTATATTTACGGTTTTATTTATTTAAGTTGTGAATTACCAAAATAATAACAGGAATAATGAAGAATGTAACCAAAATACACGTCTTTTGAGAGAAGTATAATTTTAAGTGTGAAATTTTGTATCCCAAAGTCCAAAAAACTCATTGTGCTGGACATCCAGTTAAAGGAAAAATCTTACAATTTAAAATATACTCCGTTAGAATTACACTTAATAACATTTAAAGTAATTATATTAATCCCTTTGATCACTCTTGCAAACATGTATTGGCTTTTAGCAATAGGCTAAGGCTAACACATTACTAACAAGGAACACTAGTTATGTGTGAGCGACCCCAACAGTTACCATTGGCAACATCTGGGCCTATTTTATGCGTAGATTACGATTCCGGAAAAATTTTGCTGTAAAAATAACATTTAGTAATTGTTTGGAGACTTTGTTTACTCCACGAGCGCGCGCTCGTCACTTAAGATGATCTGTGTATTTATACACCGGTTGCGTTCGGTTCCACCAAGCTCAGGCTTACCAATCTTTCACAAAAAAGCATGAAATTGCAAGTGTTCATTCAAAATAATTATTTATGTCAGCTGTGCACTGTTTACAAACAACTTTTTACAGCTTGCCGCTGTGTGGTAAATGTATTTATGTATGTCCTTCAGCATTTTTACACAAAAATTAAGTATAAAACAAATAAAAACAGAAATGATAAATAATTAAACAAGAAACGAACATTTGCAATTTAAGTTTGTCAGATATATTTTATTACAAACAATGTAACCAATATTTCTTGATTACAGGTTCATTGTTTTAAATCATGCTCTATGAGTATGAGTAAAATGTTCAACTTATACAATGAAAGTGGTTACAAATTAAGAAGTATTAATTACATTAAATAAAATATATAAAAATATTCAGCGTAAAAGCTGTCTGATACACAGCTGCGTGGTGGTTAAATGCACAATTGCTGTGTGCATTCACATTTCAGCTGAAGTGACGACCGCGCGCTCGTGGAGTAAACAAATTCTCCAAACAATTACTAAATGTCATTTTTACAGCAATTTTTTTCCAGAATCGTAATCTACGCATAAAATAGGCCCAGATGTTGCCAATGGTAACGGTTGG
>JAQFZH010005758.1:0-10175 GCA_034695485.1 Entomobrya nivalis
GATATACACACTCTAAGCACCATAACTTGGTACAGTGGTGGGCCATTTTTAAGCTTGTTGGCGGCAGCATTGTCTCTGCCTCTGAAAGACTTGTTTTCATGAATCAAATCAAAACATTGAAGATAAATATACACATGTTTTTGAAATTGAGAGGTGTTTAGTTCAATTATCCATCGAAAACATGAATACATGTTTTTTGAAAATAAGTTATTTTTTACTTTAGTTTAATTGCAGTTTTAAACTAATTCCGTTGAAAAGTAAAATGATTCTTATTCTTGTGGTTTATGGAATAGCGAAGATGAGTGAATAACAACTTGTTGATTTTGTTTTGAGTGTACTTACCCAAGTCAAGTCACAAGTCATCTACAGAGATTTCAGTGCAGTGGTGTGTGGTGTTATAAGTAAAACAGTAAACAAAATGATGATTGGATAAGTTTTATTGGTTAGTTGCTATTCTTCATTCTTAAGTTATCATTGTATTTTCAAAGAAATAGACAAAACAAGGATAAAAGGATTTAATAGAAAACTTTCTTGCTGACAAGACAAGTTGTACATGTTCGTTGCAAAATGCCATCGGTTTCGCAACAGCAGGAGAATAATGAGGAGTTGGGGATGGTTGTAGATAAGCCAGACGATGTTTTTCAAGAAGAACAAACTTTAGTGTCGGGGCGAACAATCAAGGATATTGAGGATGTCCTTACAGTAGCCAAATTGGATAAAGTGGATATTCAGTTAAATACGCAAGTAAGTTGAAAGTTCAAGGACTGTCAGGAAATATAAATGATCAAGATTAAGATCACGTAAAATTTCTTGTATTTCTTCATCCTCTTTGGTTACTCGTTAAATTATATATCTGTCGGCAAAATGTCAACTACAAAACTTTTTTCTCAATTTCTATTTTGTGTTTTTGTGTACAGGAAATTCTGTTTGGTCCAAAATTTTCCACTGTGGAATATCGTCTTCTTCAGTTGGACAAGGGCATCCTTGAAAGTATTCAGACTGGTGAAATGTAAGTGGTGTTTTTTGTTTGATCTTTTTCACGTTTTAGTCTTTTGTGTCATTTTTTGCACATTAACTGATGAATTGCGGGACCACGAAATGTACGAAAGTATTGAATAAGTACATGCAATATTTCCCCCGCTGTGACATCATAAGTAATATTGACAGTTAAACATCCTCTTCTTGAATTCAAAGGAAAGAGGAATAACATACATTGTACAGAATATATGACATGACAGAGCTTTATTCAATATTTTTCTATTCATGTTGTAAGGTTTTTACACTGTCACGTTTTCAACGTAGAATATCATGTCAAACTAAGTCCGATCCGAATGAAAAAGCATGACATATGACATGCTCCATGTTTTGTGTCAGAGGCATTAGATTTGGTAATATTTACAAGCCTGGGGCATAAATCCATTAGTAGTCTAGTTTTTCAATGAGTGTCATCCAAAAGTGCTATCCTTTGTTTGTTTAAATCCAGATTTTTTTATAAAAGTAAGTGTAAGGCTAAGAAAGAAAATTTTCCACTGCTAACACCATTAGAAAGTAAACAATACCCACTCATCTTTTATGCACTCCTATTCATATTTCTGTTTTCATCACGTTTCTAGATTATACTTTGTATTTTTATTTCAGATTTCAGTATACGAAATCTTGTTATATTACTTTGCATGAAATTCCATCGCATTATTATGTAACAGTAACAGTTATTCTACCCGTAATCCATACTGTTCGGGAGCGTGCATAAATTCATTCAGGATTTATAAGGATTTTCCGCCGAATGGAATGAGGCTGGATTATTTTGCGAATTGAGTATAGACAGCGCAAATCGCAATATGCTTTCTTCTTTCCCGACCATTTTGTCATACACGTGATTTGCAATAAATAAAGAATGAAAGTATTTGTAAATCAAGCTTGTAATAAAATTCCTTAAAACACTCACTTAAAGATATAAAGAAGATCGGATTAATTGAATTCTGATTCTGATTTACATGAAATCCAATTCCTAAAAAATCACTGTCCGTGTTTATTTTATTTATATCTCAATTTAATCAAGAAAAGTACAATAAAAAAAGAACAAAATGCATGAAACTCACATGTGGATTACTTGTATTGTCAATTTCAGACTGGTGTTCAGAGGAGACGAAAACGATTCCGCAGTTTTATGTACTGACAGAGAAACATACGAAATCAAGGATGCAGAGACATCAAATTCATTACTTCTCTTTCGAGATTTGCAAATGCCCAGTGTGAAATCCCCTACTGGATCTACAAGCTCATCTACGTCAAAATCACCTTGTGGTTCTGCGAATACGTCCTTGAATTCGACTGCGGATAGTGCTTTGGGAGAAAATGAAGAAAATGGTGATGCTTCTCTCACTATTAGTTCTCGCATGGTAAGAAAAACTTGTTAATTTTCAAGTATCCTGTCCTGCTAATGCAAATAAGAATATTTAAATAAATATTCAAAGAAAAATGAAAAAAGAGCTTCAGCTAAAAAATATATGATGAGAAGCCACAATTAATTTTTATGAATAACGCAGATTCTTGAAGTTTCTCACTCGTACCTAGAAATGAAGAAGATGCGTCCTAATCTTTCCAAGATCAGGTACATTCTCGCTGGAACGGAATACGATGGTACAACGGTGAGTACCTTTTAATACAATTGTTATGTATGCATGTATGTAATTCAACTATACATGTATATTTATATGGGAAAACTAAATAATTCTTTAGTATGGAATTTAAGCTAACATTAATTTAAATTTATTTCCAGCACGATGAAACCGCATGTAATTCAGTTTATTTAAGCACGCTTTTGGAGAAAGTTCCTGCAAGTGAATACGAAATTAAAGAATATTTGGAAGACAACCGGGTATTAGAAGTTGATGGTATGCTGATTTATACATACGTAGATATTTACTTCAATAACTTCTCGTAATTTCTTTTCGTTTCTTTTCTAAATCTTGTGTGAATTCTGATTTGTATACTCTACTTCGCTGAAGAACTGTACCTGCGAAATTGAAATTGAGACTCTAGAGTTACTAGCGTAAGATTGACAGTCCAAGTGTTGCCGGACTGTAAATTACCTTGATCAATATTCCTGAAGAAACGCAATCAGTTTCATTAGGCGCAAAGGAAAAAACTCAAATCTCAATCCACATCCATTTACGTATTTATTCTTATATACATAGAGTACATCTTGCAAATATTTATGTAATATTCTGCAGAATTCATCTTCGCATGTATAGCATGTAAAGAAATCAAGTCATTTTCTCTTTCCTTCGTGGCCTTTTTTAAGAAATCAAATTATTTTGTACAGTTGGAATCTAGACATTGATAGAATGAACAAGGCGCACCAAGCTCTAGCTATTTAATTTTGTCTTCCCATTTTCACTTTGCTTGTATCGATTTTCTGCATGCAATCACGCGTATAAGCTCGTAAAATGAACCGAGAAAATAAGAGATGGATTAATACGCTGTATCAACTAGAAGTTAGAAAGGAATGGATCTTCCATCTTGGCTTAGGTGGGTGTACAATGCATATACATCTCTCAGTTCACTACAATACATATGTCAGAATTACTACTAGTATATGGGTATGGGTATGTTTCCGAAAAAATGTTAGACTAAAGTGCTTATGGCGAATGAATAATCGTACAAGTCCTTGTCGAAAAATCCGTACCGAAATACGGATCGTCGAATTTTATCAGTAGAAAGTCATAATACAAAATGTACAAACAATCATAATAAGTTAAAAGTTTTAATTTTTTGCTTCGAGTAACAATAATTAGAGATGATAGAGATATTTCTTCATTAGTCATTTAACCTGCTTGACGGGTGTGAGACTACATGTTTGAGCTAAGCTACAACCGTAAACCGTATTGTTCAGTTGTAATAGGGTTAGTGCTATTTATGACGGATAAATTAAGTTACATGATAATTGAAACGAATTTATGTAAATGACGATGATAATTAAACAACATTTTTAAATCGAATATTCGAATTCAACCAAATATTCAAGTACGATTAATGTCATTTTTAAATTGTAACTCGGCATTTGAATTTTCGACTAGTACTTGTTTTTCGGCAGGGGATTTTTGTCTAACGTTTTTCGGTAAATTGACCAGATTCTACAATGAATTCTGGCATATTCAATATTATCGGCTCCCTATCTCTCACTTTCACTGTTTTATTAATAGTTCAGTTATTTCACCAACTGACACTCAAAAATTTGGTCTAAATATTTTAAATAAATGACTGGGTATGGTAGGTGTATCAATCTATGATCTGATTTGGGAGAACATATTGGGTCATTTCTCTTTTGTTATGTTAGGAAAGCTTCGCCTTGTGGAAGATGACTTTCTTTTCCGAATATTCTCTCAAGTTACGATGTGCGTAGACGAACATGCATGGCACCCTAGTGAAATTGAAAAGGATGTTGTCGTGCGTATTTTATCGAGCCTCGCTCAACCGTTTTTCGTGGAAAAAGTATTCCAATGGTTTTTTGAGCCTGTAGTTGGTAAGTCGAAACATTTAAAAGATTCAGCAGCAACATGCATGTACATGCACATTTTTTGTAAAAGAACTAGAAAATAATTGAATGATACGATTTTGATACGTTTCAAGAACCAGGTGCTAGCTCTTCAAAGGTGAAATATACGTACGTTGAAAATAAAGTATGCAAATTTCTTGGAGAAACTCTACTCAAAAGAATGGGAAAATTTAATCTGAAAGAGTTTATGAAAGTTTGGCAAGAGAGTGTTCCTGAAGGCAAGTGATTCAAAAAAAGAAGAAAAAAAGAAACATCAATGTCACTGTATCGAAAATAGAGACATAATACAATAATTTAATTTTGTTCTTTTTAGGCCTGAAAGTTAATTTAAACCAGTTACAAGGAATCGCTGTTTTTGATGAAGAGAGTTTCCCTTCTGTTATATGGCATTTCCCGGAATACAACCTTCCAGAGTCATTTACAGACCGATTACGACTTCTGTTTGAAACGAAAAAACGCTGGAAATTGGATGAAATATCTCCGTTTATTGAATTATTTGCACCGCCTTCTCAGAATGTAGGAAACTTACTCACTAAATATGCGAGAAGTACAAACGTAAGTGGTGTAAAATATTATTCTTCCAAGCATGGGAAATGAAATAATTGTTAGTGAGAAAGCATTATAAATAAATTTCAAGTTTAAATCAATATATTTTTTACGTTTCACAATTTATTGAAATTCTTTGACTTTGGTACATAATGACAACATCAACTTCAAAAAATTTAAGTACATACATAGAAGTATCGGTATACATTAATTATAAATTATCTACATAAAATCTCGAACTGGATGTAACACAATGGCTCTGCTAATGTGTAAAGTTGAGAAGCTAGCAGAAATATTTAATGCGTACATGCCTTTAGATTTTTACGTATATGTACATTAAATAGAGTAACTATATTTAAATAAGTGAAAATAAGAATCTTCTGTACATATAAGTACGTCATAAAATTCATTGAGTAAAATTTGTTTTATACCACAAAATTTCAAGTCTTATTCTTGTAGCCACTCCAAATAAATATAATAGAATAAAAACTTACTGAGGTGAACGATAGAAACAAATCACGCAGTATTCCATCAAACTTGTTTGTGCTACCGACTTTTGTAATATATTCTTCACTCTTGATATCAATCTCCTGAAGCGCTTATATATCCATAACATATCATTAAAACATTTTCCCCACTGTATAAATAAGATAACCTTTTTGTAATTAAAACCTTAAAATACCATGATACATAATAATGATCGTTTTTAAATGCGATAGCCCATATTTGCTCTAAATCTATAGTACATATTCATTCAAACCGGAAAAGGTACATATTGTGCTTTGGTACTTGCGTTTGCATTGAATCACACATACCAGGTTACCAATTCATTTGTGCTGAACCTATATAAAGATAGTGAATACATGAATTCTCTTAAAAACTTAAATTAAATTACAATAGTTAGTATAAAATACGAAAGGAAGTTATCTATAATACAGGCAATACAGCTAACGTTGTGTGCTTTATCATTAGCATATTAATTTGGCTTGGGTAGGGGCACAACTTATTTTGTGCATATTTAGTTATTTAAAAATATGGTTAGTTTATATTGAGTCATAAATTATTTCAAATTCCAGAACCATTTCTTGTTTGATTTGGTCTCTATGTACTTAAATCAGGCCGCACGAGCATTTGCTCCTCTTCTCTAACAACAAACAGGATACAGTAAAATCAATATATACTCATTTTATTCCCTGTATTTGACGATACAACTATTTATGCACTGCTTACATAAAATCACGTTTTGTTTCCTATTATCGTTAACCTATCTACTACCCTGACTCCAAACAGCTGGAAGTAGTATGTACTTTCTTACTTGACAATCTCATTAAACTTTTGATTTTGTAATGATAATATAATGAAGAATAGTAGTCTGACCCCTTCTTGTTGATTTTATGGATTTATCCTCTCTACAAATCATATTTTGATGCACACGTAGAGTGTATGGCTATGTCTATGACTTGTCATTTACAGATTCGCGAACGTATCGCCTTGAATTGCAACACAGTATTTGTAACCAACATTGCACCGTCAAGTCAAAATTGTGTGACATGAGTAATTACATATCAGGGATATTTATATTTAAAGCTCACAGTAAGTTCACTGAGAAATCATTACAGAAAAGTTGGACATGTCGTTGTTAGTTAATCAAAGAAACTTTGATTTGATGTTCATCATAACCGAAATAACGGACGTGATACTTTAGACACACATATAAGTACCTATAACCTTTATAAATGTAGTACATATATCGCTTTATACTTTCTTTATCATTCCATTTACTTTACAAACTAATTGTCTGGATATATGTATATACATTATATTCACGCACGAAGTATACTCATTTGTACCATATTAAAATAGAAATAGTTTGCACATTTCATGAAAAAAAAACTTGTGTAAATAGTAATGTTTTTAGTGCCCTTTAAAATGAAAGTTTTATGTGTAACGCGATTGATATTTATGCATGTAATACATATTCGCATAATTTTACGTTAGTTAAATAATCTTTACTGCTACTTTCTTCTTCAAATTTATGTATCTTATATCAAGTCGGTATGAGTTTGATAGCAGTCATAAGTAAATATGCATATTTGGAGCACCAGATTCTCTTTTTTTAATTGAGTTCAGTCCTCAAACTTACTATTAGTTTTCTTGAAGAGAATGATGAACAACTACGTATTTGAGAAATCTCAGACGTAGGATTCTGGAGCGCTTTCTGAAGTTCTCATCAAGCCCATTGACGCATGACACCGGTGGTACATTCAAGATTCTATTTTTTTGTCAAATATTTGCTGACTTGATACTTTTAGAGAGCTCGAGCAATAAATTACTCCAAAATATCACTAAAGTAGATTTTGGCTCATAGACTAGGCTTTTGATACTGATGGAACTTTTTTTAAAGCCTACCAACCTTTGTTGTCTCATTCCCCGATCGAAATCATCCATCATTCTTTTTCTTTATCCAGCGTTCCAGTTTCAGTCTACACCGGAGTACACTGTCGCTGTCAGGTATTATGCGACTTACATGACGTGACAGACTTGGACCTTTGACTTTGATATGACTCTGATTCCTCCCGTATCGTAGATGGTACGTGAACCTTCCGACATTCCATCGAGACCATACCCTTTTTTCCAGGAAAAGCCAAACAACACCCATGACCATGACTATGACAAGCATGACACGAGCAACATGATGGCATGGGAATTCCCGACCCATTGGAAGTTGCAGGAGACGATGGAGACGAATATCCATTGCTCACAACACCGTTACCGTTACCAGCTGGGCAATAATGATAACAGCATCCACCGGTCGAAACAGCACCGTTACAAGACGCATATCCATTGCCAACTGGTGGAGGAGAAACTGCTCCATTTGATCCACCGCTGTTGAAGTATGGAAACTGAGTTGAGTGACAGTGGACAGCCGAGCATAAGTTATCTGATGAGCAACGAATTGAACTGTAGCCACTCGAGGAAGGGGAATACGAGACGATAGCATGTACTCCTCCAACCTGGTTACTGGGCCCGTGATGATGATGATGGTGATGAGCTCCATTAGTACTTGAGGTTCTTGGCAACTCTTGAAGACAGATTTCCTGTGGATCCCCGCGGGACCCATTAGAATTACTTGCCGTCGGAAGTGGTGGTGGAGGATCAGGAGCATGATGATTTCGGGGACGACATGCAGCGGGCTTGTTGTCCAGACTGTTATGCTCTGCGGAAGGATGTGGGTCTCGACGAAAAGTCATCCGAATCTACAGAAAATAGAAGAAGAAATATGATTTTTAGAAACATTTTTTAATGATTAATATTTTGCTCATGCCTGTCCAAACTTTCTCTTGTGGCTCCCAAAAGTTTAGTAAATATATTATATTCTATATTCTTTTGCCACTTCTTTTGAAATATGTCATCTTTGAAGTTTATATGACTTTGTGGAATCTGCAGTGCCATGATATATACTACGTATTATTACGCATTTAGGTAACTACCAACCTACCAACCATAAGAAATCGTAATACAATACGTGCTTCTCTCTAGCTCAGTATTTTTCTCAAACGATGTCGTGCGAGAAATATTAGAAATTTATTGCACCTCCGAAATAATTATGAGCTTTGGTCTTGCTTCATTGCAAAAACATTGAAGGCCAAGCAGACCGTATGTGAGCAGATAACATCCATTTAATTTGACTTTGGCACTTTTACAAAATGTAACTTTTTTGTAACATAAGAACACGTAACAAAAACAATCAAATCCAAACCCAACTAATACATATTCACCCATTCAGAAGCATACATAACATATATATAATTTGGAAGACATGTAAACGTTTCAGAATTCCATGTTTAGGTAAAGGCAGACTGGTGAAACCCGATATAAGTATCAACGTTGATAAAAAAGAATATTTGTCAAAGATGTGCTCTGTCTCGATTCGGTTCAGAATTCAATGTGGATAGATCACGAAAAGACCTTATATAAAATCTTACGGTAAAATCGTTCATTTACTCAAATAATGTATTAAAGAGAAAGAAAACTTTCACTCTATTTTTTACTTTCTTTCTTACTTTCTCCAAAAAAGTAGAGTAAAGAAATAATGAGATTTCGTGCATGATGATGGATTGCGAGTTTGCGATTGCAAAACATTTTGTTATTATCGTGTTTCTGTGCTGCAAGCCCCCAAAGGCTTAGTTAAACTCAAATGATGTAACTCTAACTCTGATAATCCAACTCACAAGGAACACTAGGTATGTGTGAGCGACCCCAACCGTTACCATTATCAACATCTGGGCCTATTTTATGCGTAGATTACGATTCTGGAAAAAAATTGCTGTAAAAATAACGTTGAGTAATTTTTTGGAGACTCTGTTTACTCCACGAGCGCGCGCTCGTCACTTCAGCTGATATGTGAATGCACACAGCAATTGTGCTAGGAACCACCACGCAGCTGCGTATCAGACAGTTTTTTACGAAAAATATTTTTATATTTTTTATTTAATATATTCAATACTTTTTAATTAGTAACCCCTTCTTATGGTATAAATTGAACATTTTACTTATACTCATAGAGCTTGATTTAAAACAATAAACCTGTATCAAGAAAAATTAGTTGGATTGTTTGTAATAAAATATACCTGACAAACTTAAATTGCAAATGTGCGTTTCTTGTTTAATTATTTATGATTTCTGTTTTTTTATGCTTCATTTTGTGTAAAAATGCTGAAGTATATAATACATTCACCACACAGCGGCAAGGTGTAAAGTTTTTTTAAACAGTGCACAGCTCACACAGCTGACATAAATAATTATGTTGAATGAACACTAGCAATTTCATGCTTTATTGTCGAAGATGGTAAGCCTGAGCTTGAAAGAACCGAACGCAACCGGTGTATGAATACACAGATCATCAGTAGTGACGAGCGCGCGCTCGTAGAGTAAACAAAGTATCCAAACAATTACTAAATGTTATTTTTACAGCAAATTTTTTCCAGAATCGTAATCTACGCTTAAAATAGGCCCAGATGTTGCCAATGGTAACTGTTGGGGTCGCTCACACATAACTAGTGTTCCTTGT
>JAQFZH010005759.1:0-10173 GCA_034695485.1 Entomobrya nivalis
GTGTATGTGTACCAAGTTTGGTGTGAAATGGTCAAGTAGTTTTCAAGAAATCGTGTCCACAGACAGACACACAGACACACAGACAGACAGGATTGTAATCTCATTAACTACCTAGCTACGCTAATCGGTAGTTAATAAACATAGATACGACTCACGATATCAAGGAATTTTATGTGACGCTGTATTTTAAAAACAGTACCAGAAAAAATGTGTGCTGTTACTGTTATCAACAATACTCTTGCTTCCGCTGCATGTCGTGGTAATTAGGAAATTATGAATATTATGATTATTTAATTTTATTGGTATAATCATAAACAAGAACACAATGTTATTCTGAGCTTCAATTTAAAAAAATAACAAAATGTAATTTTCAACTCCATTTAGAAAATGCAGTAACGATTTGGATTTTTTTGCAAGAGCCAAAAGGGGCAATGTGGATCAATGTATCAACGTATCACGTTAACGTATCTGTCATAATGAATGAATGCTTTTTAGTATCAAAATTCGCTACATTTCTATTATGATTTGAACGGATTATTATGAATGCAATTGCATGGTTTAAAGTACACGGATGGATAGTGATAGGCGTCGAATGAATAAACAGTATTGTTAGTGAATGAATGAATGGCATTATGGTAGATATACACGCAAATATGTATACTTCACACAGAAGTAAATAAAAACATGTTTCCACTTGCACTAAAAGCAGTCCATATCCTGATGATGACATGTGGCGAGAATGCAATTTCCAACACAATTCCAAACAGTTTCACCATGATGTAAAAATGCATAAAAATATATGCATTACTTATTCATCTATCATCTGCATTGAGATCACTGGCAAACGAGGAACTTTCCTTACCATATGTAGTAATAGGTAGATAATAGAATTAAAGGTGCAATGTTTTATGCATAACTATATGTCACACGGCAACTGCCAACATCAATCCCAGATAGAATGCTTCATACATTCATTATTACGTATTTTATAAATGTACATATATGTATGAAGAAAATCATTTGGAAACAACAACAGCAGCATCAAGATGTGATAGTTAATGTTGAGAATTAGGTCATGGTGTATAATTTCAGTTCTATTTCCGCATAGCGTCCTTTCTCTCTTTTGGACGATAAAAGCAAACTGTGTGATAGAAGTAAATACTTGCCGCCTCCACCACCACTTGAGTTGTCTGAATGATCACCAAGGATTTCTAGGAGTTTTACATGACATGCTGGCTGCTAGTGATGATGATATGGATGGATATGAATAGTTTGATGTGTAGCTGTAGTTGTTTCTGAGGAGCAGCACAACCGTTATTAAGGGCCAGTGTGGCACTAAAGAACTTTAGTTAACAACAGAGTAGATTAAATGTCTGTCGGTCCATACACAGTTCTTGCTCTATAGTCCAAATGATTCCTGTGATTAACCTAAAAATTGGCGTGCTAATATTATGGTCCTTAGATTTTGTATACCTATTGAGTTTGGGCAAACTTGACTGACTTAGGTCTATCAAGTTACGTCAGATAATTGCATGATTCTGATCCAATTATATTATGGCGCAAAGTTACAGATTAATTAGTTGAACCACTTTGGCTTTAAAACGTCTCAAATTTCAGATATTTTAATGTTTAGCGAGTAAGGACCTCTGAAGTATTAAAACTTCAGATTTTGTTTAAATCGAGTTTAATCGATTCCCTCGATAAGCAAGTTGGGACTGGGACTTTGTTATACCGTTTATTGGTTTATTTAATGCCAAGATTGTAGATGCTGAGCCAGCACCGTCTTCATCATTATGATCATCTACACCGTCGCCACAGCTATTACAAATGCAATATAATTGGTAGAAGTATAATATTTGTAAGTAAACTGAGTGCATGCATACTTGCATGCAAGCTCTTTACTTATTTCCCTCTTGCTTTGGTGCGGCTGCACGAAGACCCAAAAATACATTTTATCTATAAAAGCAAGTGAAATAAGAGCATGTCTATGGTTAAGGAAAGAATCCAAAAAGAGCAAGCGAATTGTGAGAGGAAAAGAAGTCGTTGAGAATCTGCTGGCGATGAGGATCATGATCATAGAGATGACTGTACGCAAAGTGTATTGTGGAGAAGACAGGAAAATAATATGTACACACACAAACATATCAAGTCGCAATGCCGAATAAATAGAGAAAAAAGTTGAGAATGTAGCAAACAAGTAAACCAACATGAGCACCATCATCATCTTCATTCACCGCCACCAAAGTAGGCAAGAGTAGTGTGTTGAACACTGGGAAGAATATACGGAATTCAACTATTTTTCAAACTTGAGCTCAAATTTTTATGCTAGAAATTTAAGCAAACTAAATTCACATGCATTGTTATGTTATAATATATTATGTATATAAATGTACGTTTGAGGAAAAGGCAAAAGAGAAGAAAGCAAAAAAGCTCAAGGGAAACTTTTTTGGGTGCAGCTAACAACAAACAGCAGCAGTTTAGTAAGTAATCGTCGTAGCAGTACTCGCTCACTCAAAATCATTGTGTTTAGTTTCACAAACGCCGTTTTTACATATACCCACACTACTGCACGTTAGATTATGGCAACGAAGAATTCGCTTGGAGCTCTTTACTTTGCTTTTTTGGTCACTCTTTTGCCTCGGGTTGGGTCTCTGCTTTCCAACTTCATTGCCATTGGCACTGGCGACTTTTTCTATACCACCATCGTACCAGCGAATACTGCAACAGAGTCTGATTTTGTATCAAAGCGACAAACCAAACTATATGTTGCTTGCTTGCCACCAACTCAATTCACACTTTTCATATCTGAGATCCAACTGCATTTATTGAGATGCTTAAAATATACGCATATACATATGCAATAAATATGCATAGTAAATACTATGGAGTATGCAGACCATGGAATGTGTTTGCACTGTCAAAGTTATTACGGAGCTGAAAAGCGAAGCTCAGCGAGTATTGACTTTAGCGTGTTTGTCCGTCCGTCTGTCTGTCTGTGAGCACGATAACTCAAGAACGCGTTGACCGATTTCGCTCAAATTTGGCATGTAGGTCACTATGGTCAAGGGCAAGAACCCTATTGATTTTCAGCCCCCTTGGTCAAACCCCAAGGTCAAAGGTCAAAATCGAAAATTTTCAACTTGATCAAAGTGCACAAGTGAATAGCGCAATCGAAAGCTCTCATCACGAATCATGGGTCACTTTAGGTCAAAGTGACCTCTGAGGGTCAGCAATTGGGGTCAAAGGTCGCAATGTCAAACACCTGTCATGTGACATATCATTCGAAAGGGTTTTTCATTGTCAGCAACAATGTTCAACAATTTAATTTGTAGCATTGTTTCAGCTCCGTCGTTATGATCGCTATTACAGCGGGTTTATTTGTTAAAGCTCAAGCATAAACATGTGGACTACGGAAACGATGATGAACGTTGGTACAATTTTTTTTCCTTCTGAAGCTGTTATTCCATTTGCTACTGTTGTTGCAACTGCAACTGGTACACATTTTTGATTCTCTTTTAGTGATTCTGGGTTTCCCATGGGACGTTACTGAATATATGGCTATGGCTATTGTTTGTGATGTGATCTGTTGAGAGGGCAAGGCTTATACTTTTCTGTGATACACTCTCACTTCGTATGCACTAGTGCTGTTCTTAATTCTGTTGAAGCTGTAAGCCTGTTCGATTGTTGTATTGTTACTTTTGTTGTTATTGTTATTACCATTGCTATATTCTATATGCAAAAATAATAATTGCAAATGTGCCACTCATGCTCTCTCACTTTTTATAAAAATTATGTAAGTCAACTGAATGCACCTGATGTACTTTTACGTAAAGAGTTATTACATATTATGTCAATGGGATCCAAATTGAATTTTACAAACAATAAACCCGCTGTAATAGCGACCATAACGACGGAACTGAAACAGTACGGCGTTTAGTAACGATAACGGTTGCCATTGTTGTTGACAATGGCAAACGATTTCGAATATGTCACATGATTAATGTACATGAAATGTTACGTAGTGACGACCCCACCGTGACCTTTGAACTAGGAAACAGAAAATTAGTAAACATGTAACTCTTGTCTAGTGGCACCTTTCTGTCAAATTTTAAGCGAATTCGAAAAACGCATAATCTCATAATATTATATTTTATGTTGTAACCTCTGACCCCGATTTTGACCCAACGAGGCCATTTTGACCTTAAATAACACATGATTCGTGATATACTCGATGAGAGCTTTCGATTGCACTGTTTATTTGTACACTAAGAACAAGTTGAAAGCTTTCGAATTTGACCTTATGGTTTGACCCTAGGGTGTAGGGGGATGCAAATCAATAGGGTTTTTTGCCCTTGGCCATAGTGACTCACCTGCCTAATGTGACGAAAACGGTCAACGCGTTTTTGAGTTATCGTGTCCACGGACAGACGGACGGACAGACAAATATGCTAAAGGCAATGCTCACTGAATCAATACTAGTCAATATTTTCAGCTCTGTAATAAAAGATTTCATATCGACTGACTCCTTGAAAATGATTATATGCTCTGCATTGCTTTAATAGCTATTATGGATAAAAATTGCACCGCGCATTGAAGCAATAGATTATTCTAATCTCAATAAGATAAAATATTTTTTATAATTTTGCATAAACGTTTACTGCTGTATTTCCTATTAGTTATGCTTTGCAGAGTTTCCATATTAAAGCAGTTTAGTTTGAATGAATAAAAAATAACATTTCAAGATCTGAGGAAATGCATATAAATGCACTGCTTTGCTTGGGTCTGATCCTGATCTCGTCATAAATATGAAGTGTATGAACAACGTAGCAAGGACGAATAGCTTAAGTAATTGAGCTATGTTTTTTATAAGGCTTGTCAAAAAAAAGATGCTCAATTCAACAAGATCGCGTTGTTTTGAATCATATGCACCCTTGTGTAACCCAATAGATCCCACATGCATAAAAAATGAGTCAACTGAGGGTTTTGTATGAATAAGAATACAATAAAACATCGTCGTCCCCAACGAATAAACTTTAAATTGGATCAGGCAAAATGAGAGTGAGAGAGGGATCAATGTTACTAATGAATTCATATGCACGTTGTCGTTAAAGGAATTTTACAGCTAAAGAAGGCCATACAATATCGGAACTATGCAATAAAAATGGGAAAATCCCATAAGACAAGCAAGTAAGTCGAAAAGGATTTTGAAATATAGTGTAAAATATGAGATCATAATATGAACTCACCCAACCAACCTCCTCCAAAACGTCTATCAACTATAAACCATTACAGTAATAATTGAACAAGCTGATACTCTTCCTCAAACCTATCTCATTCTTCTTGTTTGTTAAAATTGTTGTCAAAAAAAAGTTGCGAATTTGTCATTGTTTGTAAGTTCCACATCAAATAATTTACAAGAAATTTATACAAATCATTAAATCCTTTAAATTTGAGAGATCTGAAGCTAAGAAGTGTGCTTTCATTGAAGTTATTGAAGCATAGCTAAAGTTTAAATTGTTGACTGCATGCCTAATATCCATAATGGTGCATGGGATTAAAGTGGAAAAAGTCGAATAAAGTGTCCCAGTACACCATTGTATGAAACAAGCGAAATAAAAAATTATGTAACTGCCATAATAATGGTAATAACAGTATAGAATAAAAAATAAGGATTATTTTATAAATCAGCACACTTTGTTTATTAATATTGCAGTTATGCGCCCCTTGTTATCTCCACATCTTCACTAGTATCAGCATCAGTTTGCTCAGAGGAAGTAGACAATGGGAGAGCTTCTATATGCGATAGTGAAAACATGCATACACAATTTATATATGTACATTTATGTCGGTGTAATTTTACTTAATTTTCATTTATAAATGTAAACTGATGTAGAATTCCCTGACTGAAAATGTTTAGTGCCTTTTTTGAAATGTAAATTTCACAATAGTATCAGCTAAATTAAAGCACTTCCTCTTTCTGGCTGGCAATCCTGGCAAGAACAGGCATGATAAAAAATTACTAAGAGTTTGGAATAGCTAAAAATGCATGCATTTAACGCTTACATGAGTGACAGATCTTTGGCTACGTTTTATATTTGCAATAAGTCTCGTTCGATTCATAAAACATAGGCACTTGAGATTTAAACGAAACTCCTGAAAAGTCTCAAGTCATGTTAATCAAATCAGCTACGTATCGCTGAAATGTATGCAAGTAGCAAAACCAGGGACATTTAAAATATCTAAGAAAAATTATGTGTATGATTTAAAAAAAATATTTATCGATTCCTGATGCATTCATACGATTTAATGTCTTGTAAAATTACCCATCTCGTATATTATAGCTTAAGCTCAACGGGCTATAATTGTGTGCAGTATGCGTTTGACTTTTTTGTATCGATTGATAGTTCACAGATCACGGGCAAACTGACACTGACAACAACAAAAAGTTCAATGCTTTCGTTGTCAATATCAAAAGCATAAGTAATACTAGCTCGATAAAACTCGATGTTGTACAAAAAACAAATGATAGCTATATCTGTGTCCTGAGTAAATACTTATATTGTTGTATGAGTCTTTAATTGTTCTTGTTGCGTAATCGCATTTGATATTAAATAGTAGTACCTAAAAGATAACGAGCAATTAGTAAGTTCTAGAGATTGACATTTAGTAACAAACTACTACTATGATGATCGCTGAAAGCATAATTTTTTTGCGTTTCGTATAATTGTTTCTACTAAAAGTCTTTTTTTTTTTGCTTTTTAACAAGCATGTCATAGTCATATGAGCCACACGCTGTACTACTATTGTACTATTAGCATTTTATTGCAGTGCAGTGTTTCAAAACCAAATATAAAACACTATGAATTACAAATATGCAGACATACTTACATTTTAATAATCATTATATCATACAAATATTTTGATTTTCCTTGATGTACATGCCTACACCTGGCACTTCCTACATGCATCTTTATATGCATATATGCATTTATTTTTTAAATGATTTATCCTTCTAGAGAATTGAACTTTACTGTGTTACATTTTAAAGTAATAGCTAGTAGTTGGGTGCATATTTATACATGCAGATATCAACATTGAAAAAAAATCTAGACTGCCGCATGTGGATGATCATGATGATGATGGCTGATGGCTCGGGCCTTGTTGGCAACGATAATGAATTTTTCCATATGATGCATATTTATACTGACTACCATTTACATCAAATTATATATAACATTTTATTCCGTTCTTGTTCTGGCCTGCTTACTGATCTTTTTAAGAGTGAAGAGTGCAAATCCTTCGTTAACTTGTTTCCTCTTCACCGTTCATTCTTACTATGTCTTCCTTTCTTACTACTTTTCACTGGTTTTTTCTGGTATATCATACAGTCTACTTTGCGCATGTTACGTTGTAATGGTATAATAGTATAATTGGTAGACAAACATTATCATCACATGTCATATGATGTAAATATGTATGTTTGTGGCTCACTCACTATTTCGCTTGTCGTTTACACTTCACTGCATTTTTCTGCTTCGGTTTTTCACTTTTTGGTTAGCTGTTAGAGCAATAATGAAGCTTTTTATTCCAAAGGAATCAACATCATCATCATCACTAGTGCCTATTACCATTAACTAGTCATTTTGTGGCAGTTACGTGGAAAAATCTACGACGTAACCAATGGGCTAGTTTCCCATGATTACCTGGCACAGTGTACAGAAAATATTGTTGGCGTAATAAGGTTATATTATGTAGTTTTTATCTGCTTTTGCGGCAGTTAGTACATTTTTCATCTTCAATCTATATCCCATAGTCGAATCCAAATCATCATTTATCATTTAATACATCACATAGCAAAGAGCTCAGTCAAAACCCATAACGAACGATGAAAGGACTCAAGTATTAGCAATATTATGTGTCAAATCATCCACAAACATTCAAAAACGTCGGATGCGTATGCTGGCTTCAGTAGTATTGTGGCAACATTTTTATTAGACTACTTTGCAAACATGAAGCCAATAAATTAACAAGATATACAAGACGATATCATATTTATACAAATAATGAATTGTTTTACACCATTATTTATTTATTCTCACATACGCAATCGATCATATTTTGATAACTGGAACTTATGTATAAATAGAGAACATTTTTACTTGTTTGTTTTTATTCCAGATTGAGAACTGTATTTACTATTTTGTTTGAAACATGTAAAAAAAATATTTACTAGGTTCATATTCATCTTATCTTATATCAGTCGACTGAACTTTATGGAAATTGGCTTTATATTCTTCTTTATCTGGCTTTTAGTAAAGAAGCGCGCCATTAAAAGTAGTAAGTAGTTTATACTGACACTACTACGACTGCAGAATTGTGCAATAATATGGATATTATCTCTGTTTGTTTTTGCGTACCTACTTGATTTGCTTATTATGCATGCATATGTATCACGTATAACTTTCAATTTGCAAAGTAATATTTTACTCCTTTTTATTCAAGTAACGCGAATACAGGTCCTTGTGTTAGCCTTTTTAATTTCTAAAATTGACAGTATCTTCTTCCTTCACCACACATTTTTATTCTCTCAGTCTTGAAAACTTTACTAAAATTTGTCCTTTTGAGAGAAAATGAAGGTCTCTTATCTTCAAACACAGAAGAGCGCAAGTTGAGTTCTTTAAATAAGTTGACTTAAAAGGTCTTTCGTATCATCGTTTGCGTGTGTATAATGAAATACATTTTTATGTGTGGGAGGATCTAAGCTAGGGCAAAAACAAATTTGCAAAATGTAGCTGCTGCATTATGTGTGAAATGAACCTAATTTGTGTTGTGTTCCTTGTTGGAGCAATTTTCAATGTGCAAAGGATGCTTTTTTAGCTACCGTATACAAGGAAAATTTTCAATTTAACTTGAAGAAGTAATTCTTAGAAAGTACTTATTCCGCTTTTTAACTTAACGATCAGGTTTTATTTTTACACTCAAATTTTCCATCGGATCCCTTTTCTCCGTGAAAATATCAAAGTACCACTATTATCACTACTACTGCTGACATTTGTGATGACGTAAATAAAATGCAAAAATAGAGTTGCCTAAGGGATAACTACGCATTTTCATTTAAACTATGTGTATGCATACAGTTGCTTTATTCGAATTACACTTGTTTCTATTTTCTCTAGAGATATTCTGCTGGTCGAAAAAGAAAAGACACAGTATAAAAAAGAAAGTGGTATATTAGTGAAAGCATCTTTATTCTACATATTTATTTACTCTTTTCTTTTACAAACCAAAACAAATCTACAGACAGGCAACAACTCATACTATCCCTTGAATAATATCAAACTAACAATAAATGTATAATGTTACACGAAACTTCCAAGTTGGAACATATATTTATGTTTTATGGCTAAACCAACAGCTGGAAACTTTACCAAAAATAGCAACAAGGAAACAGCAACATAGGCTGCACGTACTAAAATACACGGTTCCGTAAGTACATGACTTTATTTATTTAAGATTGCACGTACTTGCTGCTATATTCCGATAGACCGTCAAATTCAGGATTGTCAAAAAAAAGTTTTACATACGATGGTATTAACAAGTAGAACCCCACTTCGTCAAAACATTTCAAGATATTTAAAAACTGAAATTCGGCAAGTCTTTTAAACTAATTTATAGTGATTACTACGATTTCTGCAAAGCGTAACACATCCAATTTAAAACACAATTAGTCTTGCATAATAATATAAACATAAATAGTTTAATTTCAAACATAAATTCGATAGCGATCAAAAAATGTCCACATGATTATGTCAAATGTTTCTTTTGACAATCACGCCCTCAAGAGTTTGACAAGGACGGCGTTGAATTTGACAATTCGGTTTTAGGCAATCTGTCGTATAATCCTCCTCTTCCGTAAGCAAAAAAAGGAACGTCGTCGGACTTCCAGTTGTTCTTCTTTCGTCTTTTTAGGTATACTATATCGAGGTCATACTTTCACTGAATCTGCCAAGTCTCAGTTTCACCCAGCCGGTTAGCTTTTTTATTTGTCTACATATGTAACATCGTGATCATCAGTCTTGTTAATGTTACATACAACCAGTGTTGGGTATGGCTATATATTTTCGGTACGTTATCGTTCTCGGTATTCCGTATGAAGTACCCTGCGTTATCGTT
>JAQFZH010005760.1:0-10172 GCA_034695485.1 Entomobrya nivalis
AGAAAAATAACAACGGTTTAGTTGAATTCTTGATTAATCCAGTTTATGCAATTTTTGCATTTTGGAAACAGGATGCTAATTTAATGCTCTTTTGCTGAATATGAAATGCATACAAACGCAACTGTTATGTTGGGTTTTTTTAAAAGAAATTGATATCAAAGCGTCTGCATATCACATATGAATGTATAATAGAAAGAATTATTTTTTATATAAAAAAGAAAATATGATAAGAAGAGAATAATGCTTGGCAAGGGACACAATTGAGATTTAAAAAAAAACAAGTAAATAAATAAATAATTAAGTGATAGCGATCAGAAAATGTGAAATATGAACTTATCATTAGTGAAAAATCACGACAAGATTAAAATGTGTTGGTATTCAAGCTGACGACGTTGATTAACTGAATGTTTTTGTTTGTTGTTGTTATCTTACTACTCCCTCCACTCCACTTGAGTCTATGAACATGAAAGGACAACGTCTGTTTTGATAAAACAAGAAAACCACTTGGCTGTTGAGAATACAATGTTAACGTATGGATTGGTGTAGTTACAACAAAAGTTGCATGAAAAAGGTGTATCTCTCCTCACTTCTGCCATCACCATAACAATGCTAAACTTGATCAGAAATACTGTACACAGATCATTGTTCATTTTTGTAGCAGCTGCTGCTCTCAGCTTTAATATCTTACGCAATCACAGGTCAAACAATCCATGATTTTTTTTCTCTCTCGATGCACTGGTATATCTGTTTTGTTTGCTGATACAGATGAGGAGGATGATAAATCTGTAGCACTAATGAGAAAGAAACTTGACACGAATTGGGTACCAAAAGTTTTGTCTGAAAATTAAATGAATGAAATTTGCTTCTGAGAGTGTCATAATTTACACAGAAAATAGTTTTAATGACTCCTGCTGCATTGGTATTAGTAAGCATGATGATGACAATAATGGCTCTGGATTTTACATGAAATAAAAATCTAGCTGAATGGATTATTGTTGTTACATTGTAGTCATAAACTGATAGTGGAATGAATACAGTGTGAAGATTAAATTGCGAAAGAAGTTCTATAATTTTAAAAGTTGAAGACAATCGTGATGATGATGGCCATCCTTGTTATTGGAAAGACAGTGTAAAGGACATCAAATAGATATAAAAGAGTTAAACTTTTGGTATTAAGTTTCAGAATGAACGTTTAGATGCTATAATATAATACGACCATGTGGAATTACATACGGACAAGAGAAGGAAAGACGGACTTTTTCTCGGTTTCATTGAGTCATCTTAGAAAGTTTCATTCTACTGAAACATAATAAATTGTGCATGGTTTTGTTCAACATCATTTTTGGTAATATTTATGCGAGGAAAGTCGTTAATGATGTTTTTGATTGTAATTGCGTTCTGCACCTTCCACGACATAATACATGTAGTATGCCAAAATGTATTTGAATATTTATTTCGAACCAAAAACTGGAATACAGATAAGGGGCATTTTTTAGTTGTCAGTTAATTCTGTTCTTAAAATATATTCGTAACAATCGATATTGTCGTTCCCTTGTTCGCAAGTTACTCTAGCTTAAGTGTGTAAATATATTTATTGCATGAAATGATGAGTATCAGAGTAAAGCGCTTAGCACAGTTTCATGAAAGATAACAAAAAAATACTTTGCTTGCAATTTGTTGTTATTTTTAATTTATTATATTTTTGTCATTGCTTACAGGCCATTAGTTACATGCAACAAGATTTGGCAGTGTCAAAGTCCCTGGGAGATGTTACTGGAGAATGCCGAGCTCACGGGAATCTTGGTTCTGCGTATTTTTCAAAGGCAAACTACAAAGACGCCCTAACGTCTCACCGATACCAATTAGTACTGGCCATGAAGTGCAAAGATACACATGCTGCAGCCTCTGCTCTAACCAGTTTAGGTGAGTTTATGAAGCGACAAAAAATATGATATGTGAACACACTTTTTGGTAGTTTTGTAAAAGTGTCATGCTTGTATAAATCATGTCATTTATCATATTGTTCAATTACTTTATCATATTGTCATCATCACCACTGTGATGAATAATATAGAACGTCTTTGTTGTCGTAATGAGCTACCTAAATTCCTCCTTTATAAGCGTCTATTTTATTTTTATTTTTATATAAAAGCGAACAATAAGAAAATATTTTAATTTTTCATGAGCTCTATTCTTTCTGGCTTTTATGAGCATTGTCCAATTATTTATTGCCATTATTTGTTATTGCAATTATCTATGCAAACTAGATATGTTGTCATATAAAAGCAGTTATAATGATTACTCCGTAAAAGGGCAGTCGGCATTATAACTGCTACACAAATGAATGAATCATACTAGAAACGAGCAGAAGCACAACAATAGCAAAAAGTCAACAACTTTAACACAAAAGGAAGTTGACAAGTACGCTCATCTAATTATTGGGATCCTTTTTGGAGTGACATCGTTCAACAATGACAATCGCATTGCAATCACTGATAACTGATCCTGTTCAAAATGAACATAGATAGCAGTCTACAAAAAATGATACTCAAACTACTTATGATAATGATTTCGTAAATCTATTGTATTCTCTAACCAATGATTTCAGGTCACGTGTACACTGCGGTAGGAGATTATGCCAATGCACTAGCATCCCACAAACAGTGTGTCCAATTGCTGAAGCAAATGGGGGATCTCCTGCAGGAAGCGAGAGAAATTGGTAACGTTGGTGCAGTTTACCTGGTGATGGGTGACTTCGATAATGCCATAGACTGCCACATGGAACACCTGCGAATGGCAAAGCAACTCCAGAACAAGGTGGAGGAGGCTCGGGCTTATAGCAATCTGGGCTCTTCGTATCACTACAGGAGGAATTTCGAGCAAGCCATCACATTCCACAATCACGTTCTGAAAATAGCCCAAGATCTCCGGGATAAGAATATTGAGGTGCGGGCGTATGCTGGGCTGGGTCATGCCGCCCGCTGCATGGGGGACTACATGATGGCTAAGATGTGGCATGAAAAGCAATTGGATATGGCGCTCAGTACAAAGGACAAAGTGGCAGAGGCCAGAGCGTGCTCAAACCTTGGGATTGTTTTTCAACTTCTCGGAGACCATGACGCAGCTCTCAAGTTACATCAAGCACACTTGAACTTGGCCATAAGTCTTCGTGACAGAGCTGGTATGGGAAGAGCGTACGGCAACATAGGAAATGCGTACAATGCCATGGGTCTTTACGAGCAAGCTATCAAATACCACAAACAAGAACTTGCCATTTCTAAAGAAGTAAATGATAGAAGTTCGGAAGCCTCCACACATGGCAATCTAGCAGTAGCGTATCAAGCTCTTGGAATGTATGAGAAGGCCCTAGTCCATTATCACAGCCATTTGAACATTTCAAGGGAATTGAAAGACACGTCAGGAGAGGCTTGCGCTCTCCTTAATCTAGGAAACTGTCACAGTTCTCATGGCGATTTCTCTCAGGCCATCCCATTCTACGAAAACTATCTCATGCTCTCTCAAGAGTTGAATGATGTGGAAGGTGAAGGGAAAGCTTGTCACTTTCTCGGTTATGCTCACTACTCTTTAGGGAACTTCAAGGAGGCCGTTCGCTACTACGACCAAGACTTAGCCATTGCCAAAGAATTACAAAATAAAACAGATATTGCCAAAGCGTACTGCAACTTGGGGCTAACTCATCTTGCATTAGGAAATGTGGACACTGCACTGGAATGTCAAAAGTTTTTCCTTACCATGGCCCACTCCACAAAAGATGTACAGAGCAAATATAGGGCTTTAGGTAATATCGGTACTGTGTTCCTTAGAATGAGAAAAGCGGATGAAGCAATCAAAATTTATCAGAAACAAGTGCTACTTGCAAAGGCGAATGGTGACAAGGTACAAGAGGCGGCTGCGTACAGCTCGCTAGGTGGTGCGTACAGGGTAACGAAACGATATGATCGTGCTTTAGGATTTCATACTCAGGTAATTAAAGTCTATTTGATAATGTATAAAAGTGCCATATATTTAGTTTCAAAAATAGTAGTACAAAACTAATTCGATTATTATTTTACATTGTGATGCATTCTAGGAGCTAACTATTCTTCAAGAAATTAATGATTTACGAGGGGAATGTCGGGCGCATGGAAATCTGGGCGCGGTTCATATGTCCCTGGGAAATTACACGAGTGCTATGAAATGCTACGAGGAAATGCTGGAAAGAGCAAAAGATTTGAAGGACGCTATGACGGAAGCCCAAGCGTATGGAAATTTGGGAATTGCTAGAATAAACATTTGTAGCTATGAGGAAGCGGTGACTTTCTTCGAACTTCAAATATCTATATTGGATGCGCTAATGTCATCAAACCCTAAGGCAGCTATGATGGTGCTGATTGAAAAGGGTAGAGCCTTTGGGAATCTCGGTGATTGTTTTAGTGCGTTGCACGAGTACGAAGAGGCCATTAGATGTCATGACCGCTCCCTTCAAATATCACTTAAAACACCTAGTTTACGGGATCAGGAAAGAACATATCGAGCATTGGGAATGGCTCACAAAGCTATTGGTAACTCATCAACGGCACTTATGTACTTCGAGAAAAGACTGTCAATTATTAATATGTCAAAGAATGGTGACACCGGGGCTGGTAATGAGGATTCAGCTAATTTACGCGCCTCAGCGTACAGTGATATTGGTCAGGAGAACCTGGAACTTGGTCAGTTTGACCAGGCGATAAGTTGCTTCCAGCAACAGCTGAATATTGTGAAAGAAACTGGTGACAGACAAGCTGAGGCTCAGGCATTATCATTCCTGGGGAAAACATTCCACATGATGGGTAACCATTCTGAAGCTTTACAGTATCATGAAGCTGACCTGAGGATATCTCAAGAGTTGGAGTCGGTAGAAGGGAAAGCAAGGGCGTACAATAACATTGGCATGGCCTACGAATCCCTTGGAAACTTTGACCAGGCTCTGATTTATCAAGAGTATCATTTAAACTCCACGAATCAAATTGATGGGGAGCTCAACAAAGCAATCGCATTTAGTCATATAGGTACATTTTTTATATATTTGGTACCAAAAGTACCTCTATAAATTATTGATTCTAAAGCAATTTACCATACATTTACATTTTATTTGCATTCGCAGGGCGTATTCACCATGGACTAGGAAACAATATCCAAGCTGTGGCTTATCTACAGCAAGCTCTTCAAGTTTTCGAGAAAACAGATGCCAAAGAGGAGGAATCAAAGGTACGCCACTTCCTTGGATTAGCCTTGTGGAGACACGGTGACTTAGAATCAGCTTTAGCCCACCTGGAAAAGTCAACAGATTTGCTAGAGAGTATTCGGTTATCGACACGCGGTACTAGCTCAGAATATTATCTTAATCTGTTTGACCGTCAAATCGCGTCATTCCATGCTCTTCAGAGAATTTTGGTGTCCCTTGGAAGAACTGATTTAGCTCTATTGTTCGCTGAAAAATGTCGAACTATTGCAAACACGACATTGCCAAGTAGTCAAAAGGAATACGCTGGAGGTGCCAAGTTATTTGGTGATCCCTTTGGAAGCATTACAAACGCAGCTTTAAGTCTAATTAACAGCGTAGAACACTTGGTACAAAAAGTCAATAAACACCGCGCAGCTGTACTGTATTTCAGCGTCATTGGGGGTTATTTGTACTCTTGGCTTTTGATTCCAGAAAGAGGTATGGATTCAAATAATTTTATTTGTTGTTAAAATGTTTATTGTTTAGTTTTTACTCATCAGTGATATATTCCTAAATGCATACTTTTGAATAATAACAGGAATCGTGAAATTCAATGAGTCCTGCATTAACACAGACGATGAGGGAAGTGATGGTGATGCCGTAACCAGTATGGGGTCTCTTTTGGACCGTTACATAGAAGGTACTAGAGACGCTCTGGGTATCGACTTCAGCACTTCTGGAAGCTCAAAGAATCTCTCCACCACAGACGGTCAAGTAGATGGTGATGGAACAGATTTGTGGTCACAGCATTTAGAAGAATTAGGAGACAAACTCAATCAAGACAATGATAAGACTGGTTTCCTACGAATGGTTAGTCGAAATCATCGTTTCAACTGCAGTAGTTATAGTTTATCTAGCTTATTCAGTGTTGGAAGTGCCACTGGTAGTGTTAAGAGCACACCAGCCAGCCGTCCTGGCTCAACGCGATCTCGACGGAGCTCATGGCAGGGCCCTTCCAGCTTACGTTCTCTATACCAAATGCTCATCGCTCCATTCGAGGAAGAACTTAGCGTTCTGGACAAAACATGCTTTAAAGAATTAATACTTGTTCTTGAGACTGACCTTCTTCTTGTCCCCTTCCCCATACTCCGAGGCTGCACAAATGATGAATATCTCTGTGAAAAGTTCAAACTTATAATTACTCCGGCCATTAGCTCACTACGTAGTGGTCATCGAAGCAAACCGAAATCTAATTCCGGTTTACCGTTAGTTGTTGGAAGTCCAACACTCCCTGCTGACATTATTGACCAATGGGGCTGGCAGGAAATTCCCCGTGCTGAGAGTGAGGCCAAAATCGTTGCAGAAATTATGCAGTGTGAACCTATTCTAGGAATATCTGCTACGAAAGAAAGTATCTTATCTCAGATCTGCAACGCAGAATGCATTCATTTTGCCACACATATTTCCTGGAAGTTGAGTGCCATCGTACTTTCTCCTGGTGGTAGCGATAAGGGAGAAACCACTTCATCTAAGATGGGGGAAAATGGAAACAATTCTGATGGAAGCGGAGGAGACAGCAGTGAATCCTCAACGCAAGGAGATGGTCCAGCCTTCTCCGAATATCTTTTGACTGCTGCTGATATCCTCAAATTAAAACTGAATGCTAAGTTGGTTGTACTTAGTTCCTGTCACACCCGAGATCGCCATGGACTGGCAAACTCTGAAAGTATTATTGCACTCTCAAAGGCCTTACTAGCAGCCGGTGCCATGTGCGTTTTGTTGACATTATGGCCTGTTCCCGAGACCGCTTCCAAGATTTTCTTCCGAGCCCTGTATTCATCCCTTTTGCAAGGTTCCAAAGCAAGCAACGCAGTGACAGAGGCGATGCTCACGGTGCAACATACGAAACAATTTTCCCACCCAGCGAATTGGTCTGGGTACTTGCTTTTGGGGTCTGATGTTCAGTTATCAAATAAAGTTGCGATGACTGGCCAAGCAATATGGGAGTTGCTTAAGGCACCTGAAAGGTCCCGTGACGCACTTCGAGTTACTTTACATCTAGTAAGTGCACACATAATTGAAGTTAAGAGCATATAAAGCTGAAATATTTTCGGAACGGTTTAATAATCTAATATGACTTGATGAACAGGTCGAGAAGTCTCTACAGAGAATTAACAGTGGGCAAAAGAATGCGATGTATACCACCCAGCAGAGCATTGAGAATAAAGTTGGTAGTGTTGCTGGATGGAAGGAAGTTCTCATGTCAGTAGGCTTTCGTTTTGAGCAAGCTTCAAATGGCCTTCCTGCGGCCGTTTTCTTCCCACAATGTGACCCTGGTGAAAGATTGGTCAAATGCAGTGCAAGTTTGCAAGCTTTACTTGGTACGCCTAATTGCGTTAAATTTTATCTTGCTGCTGTAATTACTGAGCTGTTGTATAAAACGTTTATTATCAATATTCTAAACAGGATTGTCTGGTTCATCTTTAAATGCACTCTCCAAACTCCTCTCGACACCTGAGGCAGGAGAAGATGTAATTTCTATACTACGTCAAGCAATCGCTGAAATGGCTACGAAGGACGTGGAGAATGAAAAGGTGGAAGTGAGGATAAACGTCAAGTTATGGGGAATCGCTGGTTGTCACGAGCTGTTAGCTGCTCTTGGTAAACTAAAAATAATATTGCAACCTTTATTGTATATTTTTAAAGTAGGTTAATTTCACTCATTGATGTATTTTTTAAATGTTAATGTTGTAGGGTTCGATTTAATCGAGGTGGGAGAAGATGAAGTTATTTTGAGTGTTGGAAAGCATGTCAGCTCACGGATGCTTCAACTGGCCTTACAGGCAACACTAGCGTTGTTCGGTATGCTGACCAGATAATTAACTTAATATAATTAGTCTTAAATTGCTTAAATTATGGAAGAAATTAAAATTAAAACTAATAATTTTTGCACAGATACTCAAGACAGCGATGATCAGAGAAGCTCATTCGATCGTAGCTTATCTTTGGAAAGTTTGGAACTTGGCACTGAAGAACTGTGTGAAGTTGTTCCAACAGCAGCTCCAACAATGCAGTCGGCGTACCTCCCAGTTCGCCAACAGATTGCAATGGGAAAGGGGGCATTTACAAGTTATGTAAGAAGTAGAGGCGAACCCGATGGTCATACCAATACAACAGTTGACACGAAAGGCAGGGATCGCTTGGAAGTAAATTTCATTAACCCAGCAAGCCATAAATATCCTGATTCCATACCACCACCACCAACATCTAGACCACCCCTTCCACAAATTAGAGGTGCTAAAGGAGGCAATGTCAATGGAGGGAACAGTGCCACTCGAAGTTATCAGCAGTCGATTGCCGTCAAAAGAGCAGATAGTTCAAGTAGTGGTAGCTCAATGACAGACTGGGAAAATGGGCTTTCCACAGTGCGAAGGAAAGCGCCATCAATTCCAGCGAACAATCGCGTGGATCCATTATTAGCCTTGGGACTATCAAGCGCTCTTTCTGTCTCCTCGTTTTCTGGATTCGACTCTGCTGGATCAGATTCGGATCTCATTATTCCAACCATGAATAGAGGAACAGGTATATTTGACAGCATCGGTTCTACAAAGGTCACTTCCGGTTCCGCTGCCGGCAAGCGTGTTACCTGGAAGATGAGTGACAATAGTGGTGATTCCAATTCAAGCATAGAACATAAACCATGGATGAAAATTAGGGTAGCAGGTAATACAAAAAGTGTACAAGTTCATGATAAGGAGGAGAGTCCTACAGTAGAGGGAAAACAAACACATGAACATGTTGCTAAAATTCCACGAAGTGCTCCTGTTGCACGAGATCTGCCGATTACCGATGTTTACAATGAAAGAAATATGGGACTTGGAATGGCACCTCCGTTGAGTAAGCTTTTATTGACGAATCGCCTCAATCTTGGTCACATCGAAAGTGGCAACAAGAGTGATACCGAAGGGATGAGTATGGACGATACCCTCAGTACATTTGATCAACTCTCTCTTGCGGACGACACCATACCCGATTGTAATTATTCCGTATCCCTGGGGAAAGCCGCCAGTAAAAAGCTAGGTCATCCAGTGACCATGAAAAGTGCCCAAAAGAAATTAGGTATGAGTTCAATGCCCAAGTGTGGTAGTGGCACTTTTGTCACCACTGCAGAGGTAACTCCCATCAGTTTGAACTTGGTTGGACTTACGACTCACGAGGACGGAGAGTCGACCAGCTCCAGCTCCAAAAGTTCGCCAAGTGATTTATCGAGACGGGATGATGGTGATGGGCGATCATTGACTGATTCTCAGTATGGTAGTTATTCGCCAAGCATGGCACAAAATCACCTGATTCAAAATGCAGCAGCAGTATACTTCGCCGCGCGCCGTGGGCCAGGAGACTGTTCAAATACGGGAACCATGAACAACGACCATGGTTGCAATGCTAGAAACCCCAATGAAATTATTATTTCCAAGTCATCTCTGGAAAATAACACCGTTTTCTCTGCAAGCAAAGAAAATTTGGTTGATGATGGAGAAGAAATTCAAAATGGAACCCAATCAGTTTCACGTCGTAAGTAGCCGAATTTACTACAAAAACGTCTCGTTTATTATAACAGATACTACTATATTAGATAGTTTGTCAAAGAAGTGCAATAAAATTAATTATTGTTTTTTTCAGGTAACGCAAAACCAAAGCTACCTCTTACCTTAGGAAGTTATAGTCAAAAGTCATCGAAATGCTAAAAATTCAAGCTAGACCAACTAAACTGACTGAATGACTCAAATTGTTCTATTAAAGTTGAAGTATTTCACACTCAATTGTTTTTTAAAAATATTTTACTGTTTGTACAATCTCATGTGCCTTATTATGTAATTAGCATTTTTAAATGATGAGACTTCTCACCTGTTTATTGACTGTATAGCCTATTGTTAACGTGTATTGATATTGTTCATTTTTTATTTCT
>JAQFZH010005761.1:0-10172 GCA_034695485.1 Entomobrya nivalis
AAAAGACGAGTGGGAAAATTGGCTGTCGCTGCGTAATTGAATTGTATGAATGAAAGCTTATTGTTGCGTTATGAAATGACGGTAACTTTTCCTGTGAGAGGTGGATGGATATGTATGTTAAAAGTGTGCTGTGCATTATGGGGCAATGATCAATCATTGAAAAGCTAGAGATTTTAAGCGTACGTAATGACGTGTAGCAATATTGACCAAAAGAAGCAGCATCTCAAGCAATTATGAGCTGAGCTAAATTTTCTGAAGTACATATGCTATGCTTGCGGGTTTTTAAAAACAAGAGGAAGCTCTATATAAACTACTTGAATACGAACTTTAAAAGGATATACCGTGTGATCATTAACACCACTACTCTTTTCATAATTTATCTTTTCACCAGGATAACAATGGATGTTGGCTCAAAATTGGAGTTAGGATTTTCTCACGAGGTTCTCTCTACTTTAACCTGGTTTTTTCATCCACACTATTTTTAAACAAAACATTATCGACTCTTCCATTTCATTTTGTTGTTTTGTGAAATACCACTTGGTTGGGGTTAGACGGACGGAACCCTGCAGCATTTTTTTCTGATAAAAGAAATTAATCACTTATTTGGAAAAGCATGTGGAGGAACTTAAAGTTACCTAATTTATCACTTCAGTTATAGATTAATTAATTCTAGTCGAGAAATACGCTTATTCGAGACTACAATTTCGCTTTTAAAATTGTTTTGGTTCATCGTGTGAACCATAAGTAATTGCTCAAATACTTTCTGACGCTGACACTCAAAATAAGGAAAATCAGAAGCTTTCCTGGTTTCATTATGATTTTTACAACACATTATTAGAAGCTGCCAAGAAGTTTCATCAAATGGTTGTAATCAAAAATAATTTTTAACTTAAAAGGTTGACTTGTAATTTCCACACATTATACACGAGCAAGTGGCTCAAGACACCAAACTACGTTTGAATATATTATTAAAACTTTCATGGAGCTCTTTGAGTAAACGATCTATTTGCTTTTTTGTCTACACTGAAATTTGACACTTTAATCAAAAACTAAGTTTAATCCATGGATCCATGGGAGTAGAGAACCATCACCGGGGTGCGAGATCATATTACTAGTTCGACTTGGGTTTTCATGTATGTGATGGCTAAAGTCATTATTGGGCTCTCCAAGAGACGTAATCATGTCATGAAACACTTTTTACCATCATCCCATCATGAAAACTTACAGTAATCACCACGCACAACAAGAAGAGGAGCAAATTCAACAAAAACCGAAGAGTCAACATGAAGCCCTCCTTTTGGAAGCGATGTTAACCTATACACCGTTTATGTGTACCGTGCACTACACTGTGCGTATAAATAATCACTCTAAAAGTGTGTGTGTATGTTCCATGTTTTGGTTTTAATACATATCATTACAAAAAATTAAAATTACATACATGCATTGCATGCATACAAATGCGTGGCAAAGCAAGTTGGGCTTGCTTATAAATAACAATATACATTCAAATATATAAATATCTATGTATAGTTATAAAACTTCTGGACACGAGAGAGCTGGAGACTATAGCTTATTACCACCAAGAAATGCCGAAGGTGTTCGGATTCGTGTACATTTCCTCCAACACAACATACCACCACCTTCATTACCGTCACTCGCATCAGCAAATAGTTTCTCTTTACTTTTCGTGTATGCACATAATACTGTTATTAGAAAAGTGCCACAACTGCATTTTCAAAGGTGGGATATGAAATTTGAAATTAACGTCGTGACTAGTGGGGCCAGAGAAAACAGAACTGGCAGAGAGGGCTACTCTTTTACTTGGTTGTATTTAAAGTGGTTGTTTGCGTGAGCTTGAATAACGGAAACACATTAACTTGCTCTCAGATGAACATGGATCATACATAAGTACATGTACACGACAACTCCCGTCTATTGTACAGGTTCTGGCTAAGCAGTTGTATTCATATTCATACATACAAAACATACATGAGTTGTTTTAATAATTGTAGCAGAATTTGAAATAAAATACCAGAATCTAATGGACCTCATAATAAGAATGCTTATCAGCAATTCATGCTTGTTATTTATGTCTTGCTGCTGCCTATATACCACCAACAAATAAACCTCATCAAAATATATCTGACCTCAAATTAAAGGTGTAGGGATACAACAATTTTTCGCATTAACAAACGTGAATATTACACACCTCTTCTGGATGATGATCTTATGATCATAAGAAGGCAGGGACTAACATTTCTTGTTTCAGCTAACCCAAATATTCTTGCCCCTATTATATTATAACCCTCAGTTATATAACAACAACATAGACTGGTCCCCTTAAACATTTTTTCTGTTTTATACCCACTATCAACTATTGAAATTAGCTGGCGTGGTTGTAGGTATAATTGGAAATTCCCAGTTGTTGATTAATCAATACGTATACATACTATACATCGAGAAATAAGTGGTATAGAAAGTAAATTGAAGGCCACCAACATCACAACCAGCTCCAGTTCATTATGCTTATTACTTTTATGCATTTATTGTACCTTTTAAAATTTATACAATCACCATCATCAACACTGCACCTGTTCTTTTTATAGCAGTGCTCTGACAATCCAATCATGAAATGAACCCGGACACACTGGGTCCTTTTTGGATTTTCTATCTTTTATTCACAACAAAATAGTGGTGGTGGTGGTGGCAATAGCAATAAGTAAAGTGCTGTTATCAAATCACAATATATGTTGTACTTTCTGATTCATTTCTTAATATGCACATATGATATTATATTGAGGACAAACAGTGCAAATACTCCTGGCTGCTCCATTTCATTAGGGTTAACCTGCCCAATTGCACTATTGCAAATAATATAATATACTTAATACCTTTTCTAGTGCTTTCAACAAATTATTAAGCTAAGTAATATTATTATACAATCCTAAATAGAACAACTGAAATGTGTTTTTGTAGTGTTTGCAATGTTAATCTAAACAGAAAACTCTTCGGATATGAAATCTGTACTACATCGGTGTTATGGTGGTTGAAAAAAAGCAAGCTGGGAAGCTCATTACTTAAATGTACACCAACAACCATGTGTAAAATAGGTAACGTATATAATCACACCATCATCATCATCATTGCCATCATATTACTTAAAGTCCTACTATAAACTTAATGGATTTTATAGATTAAATACATACAACACAACATAACATTTCTTTCCTTGTGCATTACACACACGCACTGTTTGCAAGCACTAATATGTCGAGCAACAAATAATACCAAACAAATACACTTGTATACTTATATACGGATTACGGATACACTTTATACTAAAAAGAGAGAGCGAGACCTTTTTAAAAAGAGACCATTTTCGTGTTTTAAGTGAATTAGAGCCATTAAACATATTAAAAAAGCGCATTTGGTCTCTCCCAATTTTCTATTATCTCGCCATAACCAAAGTTCCGCTGTTGATCCTGATGATGATGATGATAATACTGAAAACTTTACTCCATACAATTACCAAGCTTTTTGGCTGTACTAAAACCATCCCCATCATCACTGCTGCTGCTGCTATCAGTAAATAAGGAAGTTTTTTTTCACTTTCTAAAAGGCAAGGCAAAGTCACATTTTCAATTTCGAACGGATTCATTATCGGTCTATATCGATTTCCTCTGGTGATGGAAGTGGTGGCTGTGTGTGCAATTTAAGTGCATACATACACCATCATCTCTGTAATCAAAAGAATGCATTTATGCTTTGCGTCGTATATAACATAACACATTGGGTAGTGTTTTGTGGTGGCTCCCGCATGCACACAATTTTCTCATTGTACACAGCCGTTTCCGATATATTCTACTTGCTATTAGAGTGAACCATTTAACTTTTAAGGAAAGAACTAAAGTAAACTTCTCTGTTGAGTCGAAGAGAGTGGTTCTCTAATATATTGAAAGAAAGAAGAATGATGATCCATTATACAAGTATTATATAATGGGAGTGCTTTACACATTGCATTTACTATTATATATGTCTATGCTAAGTAAGTCTTTTGTATCTCTCTTGTTATATAGCATACATAAGTATATAGAAAATACATTAGTGATGTGAGTGAGAGCAGGTGTTTTGATTCAATTCAATAATGTCCTTTTTATATATGGATATCCCGTTAAAACTTCTAGTCCGCCTGTCTAACTGCTTGATTTTGATGGTGTGGTGGAGGAGGACGTGGATGATGATGACGATCATGATCGTATACGTTTCTACCAAGCTGTTATTGTATCTTGTTGTATTTTTGGTATACTTTTCCCAAGTTCAAATAAAATAAATTGAGAATCACATAATGCTTTTAGCTATGATTACCTGAGAAAATGGAATAAATCAGCTCAGCTGTAATGGAACATAAAGAGTGTGAAGAAGCAAAGAAATTGATACTCTTGTTGATACGGTCACACACTGCTTGCTTTTCTCTTAATGAGATACCATCATCCACCAATCCGCATTTCAAAATGGAATATTAATAATATTATTACGGATTTACATACACGTATACACATGTGCTGAAGCTGTTGGTTATGCCACTCTAAATTGGATTATATATAAATTGGTTTTTAAACTGATTGATGAATTGCATCACTGGGGAAAGGTAGGGCAGGATACAGGATAAAAAATGTTTATAAATGGATATAATAAGTATGTGTGTACATAAATATAAGTATACTAAAGTTGATTTATAATAATCATGAAAATGTGAGGAGTAGCCGTTTTATTTTGATGGATTGATTTCAGGAAAGGTGGAGTCCTTTTTTGTGGACATTTTAGATAGAAAAGAACAAGTATTTAAGTTGTTGTTAGTAAAGCCGGGCCCTGTCGAACTAATAACATAAATACGAAGAAAGCTGATATGAAAGTGGTGACGACGACGGTGAGTTGAGTTGGATGGCCCCAGCGTTGTTCCTGTGCTTGCTTGGCTTAATAATATTCCCTGCCCTGCCACTGCACTGTCACCGCTCATCGGCTGGGCTGTAGAGTAATGATTACACGAGAGTAAAAGAGTTGTAATAAAAGAATCGCATATATCTGCTGTTTACCAATAATATAATAATGATATAGGCTAGGGGAGAAGGAAAAAAAAGAAAGCAAATGAAAGTGTCCGTCCGTTCATCTCGGCAGTAAATGAGAAAAGGTCTCTCTCTCTTTCGCACTCAACTCATTCGTTCACTCAACCTAGCAAGCAATATGATGATCGTACAAAGTGCTTGTAGTTTAGAGGAACAAGCTGACAAAAGTAAGGTCCCGACAATGATATTATTATATTATGTAGAAGCAGTAAAGTAAAAAGGGATGTTCGACGAGAGTGAGCATTAATACAAGCAAAGAGGAGTGAGTAAGTACTGAAGGCAAGGCAATAATAGTAGAAAAAGTAATAAGAGCTGCCCATATGGGTTCCCATACTATCAAAGAACACTTAGCAAGCTATAAGCAAGAACCACCATCACATATATTACTTTGGACGCACACAATGTGTACGTATCGTATGTGTGAGAGTGAATGTGTTTTGGTGGCGGTGGTGGTGGATAGTGGATAGAGCCTTATTATATGGCATCGCATCAACAATAACAGCAGAGCAGAGAGGAGCACACAGCAACTCAACACAATTGTGTGTGTTTGTACGTCGTCGTCGGGAAGAAAGTGGATTGGATGGGTGCTCCCCAAGCTTGACAAAGTTATTGCATCTGATTTAATTAGTTTTCTGTGTTCTTTTGGTCTATCTGTCAGCTTTGTGGCAACAGTCTATTTTTTAAACACTTTTATTTCAGAATGAAATATTGGAGGGATTTTGCTCAGCACTGCTGCACTGCATTATCCCAAACCACTAGTGCGCTATTCATATATGTGTATACCTCTTCTTATACATGAGCTCTCGAGTCCAATTTCTCTAGTTTCTTCGATTGAAAATTATTGTATGCACGAAAGAATGAAGAAAGAACGAGTAATATGCCACAATGTGCTACTCATTCTAGCCATAATAACAAAAATACGATATATGTAATATAATGGATATTACAAGGACCATTATATATTTTTTATATTTCATTTTAATGAAAAATAATATGAAGAAGCAGAGAATACTTCCACATCCTTTTTCTTTGTGTGTTATTGTATTGCTTTGTGTGGTAATGAGTGCATATCCTTCAGTCAGTTGATGTTGATGATAAATTTAAAGTATGGACTAATGAGCGTACCTTTTAAATGAAAAGTCTGGTCTGGTTTAAGCGTGTCAATTTACGCCTTTCGTAAGTGATAATCGTTTAAAGTTTAATCAGTGTCCAAGAGGGTTACTACGTAAGTATCCGTATATTATTGAGACAGTTAAATGGATGTTAATGTAACTCAAAAGTGTATTTAAATATTCATTCAAACTGTGGATGAAATTTTAAAATCACAAAAAATCGAATTAATAGTAGTATTTGTTCAGCCATATATATTAGTAGACTATAGAGCAACCAAAAACAAATTAATTAAGGCACAAACGCATTCTACATATTCAATTCCAATTCGTCATAAAATGGATAAAGAAAAGTAGGAAAAAGTTTGCATTACAGTGGAGCATGCACAATGCCACATCACAATCATCAGCCACACGGATGCCGAAGAGAATGGGCACCCGTGCGAAATACATACAATTTTTACATCACTCATCAAAACCAAAAACAAATTCCTCGAGCCGTCGCTAGATTAATTTCTTTCCCAGAGCCCAGCGAGAAATGAGTGCGCAAAGCACGCAAAACGAGAAATGGAGGTTTTCGGCCTTACTTCATATTTCATCGTGAGAGTAAGTTGAACTGACTGAAAGAGAGAAAATATTATACATATAAGATGTAATATACATTTGAAGAAACAACACAAACCAATTGCGAAACATATATATATATACAGTAGTGCAGTGCGTCATAAACACGCAGACAAAAGCGCTTGCTAATAGTGAGCTGAGTAAAACATTGTTGGTTCTTTATGTGGACTTATTATTGGAGAACCCGCGTGATAATAGTAAAAAGCCATTCTTCTCTCGTATCTTTACATAACGTGACAATTTCTCCTTTCTTTTCCCACTAATGAAACTAGAATATTATATTATGATCTCTTAGTGTACAACCATTGTTTCAATTTTCTATGATGGCTAATAGAGAGTAAAGTGGTTATATATTATTACGTGTGTCTGTATCTACTTACCTACATGTCTCTCTCTACTCTATGTTCTGTTATGTGTATGTGGTTGTTGTTATGAGAAAACGAGAACAATGAGTGTGTTGTGTGTGTAAGCAAGTAGGAACCTGTAGACATAAGTGATTCTATCCCAAAGTTGTTTTTCCAAAGAACAAGTAGAGGAATAAGCAGACAGACAAACGTTTACAATAACATTATAATACATTGTTTAATATATAAAAAATATATATACATTTGTACTAAAGCAATAGCGGCGATAATAACTGTGTGCATTGTTGAATATTGTATGTATGTAATATGTATACAACAGCCTACCACTAATATTGCTTTTCTAGTATTGACGGTACAGCTACTACTAAATTCCCAATTTAATTTCCTCACGGATCCAATTAATTTGAAGGTAATCGAATGTCAGAGTAGAGTTACACATAGCTCCTCTTCCTCTCTTTTCTCACTCATTCTCTCTTTCTCTTTCCCCCCTTTTAATGAAAGCAGTCAGCAGCTGCAATGTGCGGATATGTGTATGAACATTTTGCTCACAAGTTCACTTTTTTTTTCTCTCTCTCGTGCTCGTAGTCAGTTGATGATGTGGTGTTGGTAGAGCGATGGTGGTGATGCACGAAAATGTTTTGGTAGCAGCAAGCAAGGAAGACAAGCAAAAGGCTTTTTCTAAGACGACCTACCCAGTCAACTTTACGTATTGCTACATGGCATGGCAGTATAACGGCATAATACGACTTTGCTACTGGCATCGCATCGCATGGCATATTAGGAATAGTACGCTGTCCAAAAAATCTGCGAACGCAGAGGAGCTTTTTGTTCTTCTTCCTTGCATGCTTTCATTGCGACTGACTCTGGGTGGCTTCCGCACAGCACATTTCATACTCAACTTTTTTCTCATCGCCAGACAAGGAATACTTGCTCTTCAACGCAGAAAGAGAGAGAGAGAGAGCGAGAGAGGAGGAAGAGGAACACACGGTTTACTACGACGAAGACATCGTGTTAAGTAACAGTAACTGTGTTGCGTGTTCTCCTCGTCTCGTACTTCCATTCAATAACTGCTGCTGCCACTAATACTACATTGATATGATATAGCAAAACTGCTTATATGTCTACTTCTCTTCACTTACACTTATTTTCATTACACCCTTATTTGTACGTTACATCAAAACCGTCTTCAGCACCACGTGTGTCATTCAATATTTATATCGTAAAATGAGTTCTTCAACTTTTCATTTTCTTCGATAGATTTCTTCATTGTGCGACGATGATGTTGATAGTAATCCTTCGTAGGAATAGAAGTTATACGGTATACCCAAACATGAAGTTTTCTTTTACACAATGTGTGTACTCTCTCTCTCTCTCTGCTTACAAACAATTTACTGGACCTATTTTGTCAACAGAATCCATTTAATGAAATGTCAATTGCTTGATTGTTCAGTCATTTTTCCTTCCTTTCATAAAGAAAGTGGATTCTATATCATCGTTCAATAGGAAAGATAATTTGCGTCATTTTTCCTGATATCAGTTCCTCGTCGACAACCAACCTTTTCCCTGACTTGATAAACAAAAAGTAATAAAAAATCAGTTATTCATGTGCCTCTGCTGCGACTACCAATTTCCTCTCCATTATTGTAAACTCCGGAGCGTATTCATAATGACGTTATGACGTCGGTGGCTGTACTCTCGCAAGTGTGTAAGGTACCCACACACACGTCACCATCATAATATTAAAGAGAGAAGTTTCTCCCTGCATCAGCAGAAAGCACAAGAGTATGGGCTACTATTGGACAAGCAGTTGCTTCAAGGGTGCAATTTATCAATATTATCCCTCTATCCTAGCGCAATATACACAGATATGAAAATAATATATTATCTGAATGAGGGACACAAAGGACAGGAGGCCCAAATTGAACTCGTTCACTCCACTTCTCCAGCCGTACCGTTTGGTTTCCTTCTACTGGGATCATTCATTATATAACGCACTACTCTCCAGCAATATATTATTTAGTCATTGGAGGCAGTCAGTCAGTATGTTGTATGTAGGCTATAGTTAGCTGTTATTATTTTGTAGTAGGGTACTGTATTTCCCTCGTGTGCTGAACAAAAACACTACTTCTCATTCTCTCGCACAAAAAACAGATTCGGAGGGTGATAAGTGCCTGCAATATGTCATTTGCCTATTTATATGGATATAAAACGTGACTTTTCTTCCACTTTATTATTATTTTAAGTCACTTCCTTCCGTCACCTAATTTATTATTTTGTGCTCAGCTCAACTCAGCCTCAAAAGCTGTAGTGGTAAAATTATACCTGTGTTTTTTTATTAGAGAAATTTTCTCTGTAATCTGACCAGAGGATCTTGGAACCTGGAATTATTTAATGTAATATCGTGCTATTATAATGCGACTACATATGAATAAGAACGGGAGAAAATGGGTTAACGTTTCATGATGATTTGTATCGTAGTTTCATGAATGTATGCATGCTGCTGCAGGTGCCTCTTTCTTTTGGCAATAATAACCAATTTTACCCACATGGTGTTCTGTTGAGGTGGGTGTATGGACATGGAGTAAAACTGTACCACAAGTTTTGCATATTATTTGAGCATGTGCATTGGTCGATCTCAAAAAGTGGTAAGGTAAGTTTCAGACTCTACTACGCCACACATCTTACGAGTTCGTTACCTATGCTCAGGGATAATTTGTTCCAGAAAGGAAATTCACAAATGTAATAGCAAGCTAAACACTGTAATAATAAAGTGGGTGGAAGAAAAGTGCCCATGCACAACTAATGCAATAGGGTAGTTTGAACCGGAATAATAATAACAGCTTGAAAACGTTTACTCACAACACAAAGCCTGCTGGATGGAAATGATTTTATTTTGTCGATGGATAAGTGTGCATACGAATTTTTGCATTTGGTCATAATCTCAGGCTTAC
>JAQFZH010005762.1:0-10171 GCA_034695485.1 Entomobrya nivalis
ACACTTCAAAATTAATTTTTCATTTTTTTGCAACAAAAAATTACCACTTTGCAAATGATCATTATCTTGTCATCTTATAAATAAAGAGCTATTTTCCTTATAATTAATTGCGGTTCTCTTAAGTTCTCTTGTTCATATTCAAGTTAAATATGTAGAGACATATAATCTTTACCTTCGATTAAGGATTATATGAAGCTGCTCATTTAAAATATCATGTCTCATATTTTAAAAAAAACATTTTGCGAAGATGTTTTTTGAATGAAACCTTTTCCCTTGTTCATGACTCTGAACGTAGTTCAGCGGAATCCATTTTCATCCAACCAAACCTTTTGGGATCAACTGGTACCTTTTCACTTCTCACTGACTAGTTTGCAATAATGAAAATTCATCTACCATTTTCCCATGAGGAAGGATAATTACACGGTTGCTGTATACCCCTTTGATTTGAAATTTGTATTTAATGAACGTTCTAGAATATAACTGCGCACTCCCATCCTCCATGTAACTAGCCATGTGAATTGCACGCTTTGATGCAATAACTTGTACCTTAAAGTACCCTTGCGTAATAGTGTGGTATATAAACTATATCCGTGTACAAGTGCGTATAAAAATTAGAATCATCGAACGTATAGTCGAACGGTGATCAATTAATTAGTAGATGGTTGTCAGAATTAATTAATGATTGATATTATTCCTTACAAGACAGGTATAATAGATTGATGAGTTACCTATGTATTAGAATGTACATTCTAACATGTTGTTGTTGCGGTTTTGGTTGATTATTAGAATGTTATAGAGCGTTTATGTACCATGCACAATGATATACATGCATGCAACTTGGTTTCACGAATAGAAACGAGTAATAATAGTTGTTCAAAACAGTCACCAGAAGAGAAATGACTTGAAGAATCTATACGAACCATCAAGCTACATGTAACTTTTTTTGTTTGAAATGGTCACCATTTGTCTTCTTAAAAATGGCATGCTCGAGGGCTACTTAATTATATGGTTCCTCAATGTTGTTTCGTCTTACGAAATACGTTTGTGTAGTAAGCGTATAAACTCTTTGTTTTGTACGGTGACATGACGGCATCGATTGATACGTGCTGAATCTGTAAAATCAATTACTTAGAAAATGCTTTGGTCTCCTTTGCTTGAGATTTTCACTGGGTTTGGGGCAATGCGAAACAGGAGATTTTTTTCTGTAAAATGTGAAGAAAATTGAATTTCGTTTTATTGTTAAGAGACAAAAAACATTCGTCATACAATATATACAAGGCAATTAACTGGATTACATGTAAAGATAAGTACATTTTCGTGTACACTCCACATTTCTCACCCATTTCTCATAATAACCATGTCGTGAAAGTAAGGTGCGCCTTCTCATTATACATTATCTCTATAGGTTTTTGTCGATTTTGCTTTACACAAAAATGTTTTTGACTTGAAGCGAAAAAATATGTCGGTATAATTGGTATACAGCACACATAAAACGTGAAAAGGCAAATTTATACAAGAATCGGTACACTTTTTTGTAATTATAATCTGTATTATTCCTTTACAAATCATTGAAATAATAACCAGTGCAAGAAAGAAATGGGCAGATAGATAAGAAGACAAGGAGTAAGTGATACCGCACAGTCAACCACCACCAGTAAATATGGAATGGGATTCAAGTTAGGTTGACTGGTTGGTAAAAAAATCTTCTCATCTCTTCGTCATATCATCATGCATATAATCCACGTCAGACAGGTATACACATTTCCTTAAAATTATTATCATTACACACATTACTCCCGAGCATTTACCTATTTGAATATAGTAATCATGATTCAGCGGAGGTTTGAAAGATGAAAGAAAAGACTATGTTCATGGTTGATAATTTTCACACCATGAAAATTACTATATTACTCAAAGACACGCACGTAGGCAAGCTCATGCTCAATTACATAGATTGTAACAATGCTCATGATGTGTGTGTAATGTGCATTGTTACAATAACATTACATTACATATTACCTCTCTACCACCACACAACCATCTAAAATAATATTATATCAGTTGGACACACTAAACATCTTAGCCAGTAGAGAGTAATATCTTGTTTGTTCGCTTGTCGTCTCCGATCTGATGGATTGAATTAAAATTGCTGTGGTGGATGGATGATGCTGATGATTATGATGATGATGACGATCCTGCGGTAACTTTAAGTTAGTTATACTTTTTTGTGTTTGTGAAGTAGATGCAGTGGACGGGTACTTGCGGTATAACATATAACAGCAAACCATGTCGATGGAGAAGGACCTAGAGCAGCAGAAAAATCTTCAAACCTGACATTTGCCTGTCAGTCTTGACTGTACTTATTCTTGTTTTTAGGTGTTGATTTCAGAGCACGACGTTCTGTCGGTTTTTTCAATCCACCAACAAGCATACTTATCCCATCTCCTGCTGTTATTAGTTGGATGGATGATGATAACAAGGAGGTGAAATGTACTAAAAATGAATTTGAAAACCCTTATTTCTCACACAGCTCATCACTCCTTTATCCTGTTCACTTCACACCCTTGTAGTTTGTCATCACATCACCATTCCGAAAACTCTAAATGTAAAAAATTATTGTTGCAAATATTGGTGCAAGAACAACATTATTTGTAAAAAAATAAATTCGTCTCCATCATGTTAACATAATTTAAAATAAAAAATACCATTCCTCTTTCTCATACTTGAAAGAAAAAAAATGTGTTTTTAAGAAATTAATTTCACTTTAAACATAAACCTGATGAACCATTATTAACCTGCCAGAGCTGTTGACGAATTTTTATGGAAAATAAGTACACATGCATAACATACATACATATACGTGCGCTACATTGAATTATGAAAAATATGTTTTTGCATCACTTGCCATAGATTGTTAACCAATTCACAATTTCAAAAGTAGAAATATCTCATTAACATTTTTATGTCTTTAAAAATATTTTCCCGTTGAGTTCAGTATTAGTTTTGTAGATTATCTTTAAATGGGATGCAGACGTAAACGTTACATATAGAGAATAGAGAAGAGAAAAAGTGTTTGCGGATGAATTTAAACATGTGAAATATTGGCTAGCAAACACTGTCCAACATCACAGAGAAGAGATTCTGGTAAAGTACCTTTCTCTTAAGACGTGTCAAATTTAATAAGCAAAGACGGAGAATTATGAGTGTCTTTTGATGTATGATGGGTTGAAATGAACTTTATACACTGTGTATATATTATTATCTAACATCTCACACAATTATGCAGCCATACAGCAATTCTTCATTCCAGCCAGCCATGGAACTGCTGTTTCTGCTGCGTGAACAGGTAGTGAGTATGCAGTAGACACAGCACCACACACTCAAGTATATTATTTCTTTCTTCAGGTGTTCCTTCTTTCATAACACCATGAAATGTATGTGGTCTTTTCTTCCTTTTTCTCACAGTCACTAAATTAACAAGCCATCATAATAATCATAATGTCGAATTCGATTCAGGTGTAAGTAAACTGAAACACGAGTATGGTCATTCCCAGTCAAGGTGTATGAGAAGCAATGATACGGGTTTTACTGCGTGTGTGGATTTTTTTTCTTCGTATAACTTGGATGGAATATACGTTTAGTAAAGTACATGCAAACTTAACATGAAACTTTATACTTGTCTCTCGTCTTCTTTGACTATTTCACTGGAATATCTTCCATTTCAAAATGCTTCAAGTCAAAACGATGATGATTCAGGGCAACGAGGGTCACACCAAGGAAAAAAAGTGGCTTTGTGCAGGATTCTGTTCAAGAGAGTGCTTTACTTGTAGTAATTCCAATTCCAACTAACCAGACACCAGAGTGCTTGCTTGAGATACCAGCGTAGCTAACAATAAGTAAACAAAAAAGCTTATCTCAGGTGACGGGTTATTTGCATTTTGCATTAAAAATGTAAACGATTCTTTTACACTTTGTTTTACAAGTGTATAAATGTAAACAAGCTTTACTTGTTATATATGTACATTTCATGTAAACTTAAAAAGTATTTTTATTGATCATCATAATATGCATAGTCTATGTATGGTTACAGATAGAATGCTTTCTAGTGTATGTTGTAGATAAGCATTTCTGACATGTTATGAAACGTGAGAAAATGAAAGTAAGATTATTTTACAGCTAAAGAGAACGCAGTAAATTGTGAAAAAGACTTGATGTGTACACAGATCATTAATCTATCCTAAAAAAATCTTGAAAAAAAAAGAAATGACCAAAAATGAAAGGCATTTTTACGTTTTTTCATCTTGTTTGATGTTCTCTTTCTCCAAAAATTTCTTTCAATTTAACCAGAATGCAATATGTATGGATTTAAGATGAGTGTGAGTCTGCGATTAGATTTATTTGAGATATATCGTTAATTTGATGATGGTTGATCTTTTTATCCTGGGGAAAAAATTGGATTTCCTCTTTTGCAAAAGTTGAACTTGAAAAATGTATCCACATAATAAGAGTAAGTTGAATACAGATATTGGAAACATATAGCTAATAATTTTACAATCTTTGATAGAAAAAATGTTTGATTTAATCTTATTTTCTAGAAGCAATGCAACTTTTGACATCACTTAACTGTGCCACTCCAATAAATAATCGATTTCTTCTGGTTTTGAAAAATATATGAAGGGATGTATGTACTTTGTGATCAATAAACTCTGGATTTAAGTTAGATCTGATTTCATTTATCCCACATGCCTTCAAATAACTCTAAGGTCAAGTCATCTAAACCGTGAAAACTTTATAAGTTTTACTTACTATTTTGTTACCGAAGGGCTTCGAGTTGAAGGGGAAAGTAAGCGATAATCTATCTTGATGAAATTGGATATTTATGCATTACTACAAAAAATAATTAGAGTAGTGATTACGTTTTCGTATAAATCGTATAAATATTCCTTGCATAGGTTTTAGCTTACAGCTTTGAACGCAATAATGTTAGATTTTGTTGAGCTACTGTACCGAGATGTTTATCAAAATGTGTCACGAAGCTAGTATGTAGGTTAAATAGGACATTAAAATTAACAAATGCCCACCAGGATATAAAAGCTACTGAAATATATAATGACCAAATGCTATAACAAAGTTGGATGGTACTGAATGGAGCATTCAACTTTACTTCTAAGGCTTTTAAGGCTTTATACCTGAGGTCATCACGATCGATGATACTTCAATCGTAATATGCCTTTGCTAACGTTAATGTTTACGAAGGAGACGAGATTTTAAGAGATAAGCAAAAGAGAAAAGTTGATGAAAGGGGGAGCTTTGAGACGTACTGAAAAAAGAAATTGAATGGGTTCAATATGAAGTAAACAGTATGTATAGTTGTGCAACCAGAGTAAAATTGTAGTTTTCCTTTAAAGTAGATTTTCTGCACAAAAGCTAATTTTTTAAGGAAAAAATATGATTTTATCAATACGAAAATACCAGCTTTAAAAATAAAAAGAAGTTATCAATACGATTTCAAAAATGAATTCTTCGTATACTATTATCCAAACCCTTTAATAAAGTTCAAAGTATGTTTACCAAAACCACACAATGCATATGTAATATTCTGTAGCTGTATCAATTCATAGTAAGGAAGTGCCCAGGATTTGGCTGAAAATAAAAAATGTTTTAGTGATTACATAAACATTTCCTTTTTAGAAAATTGCAAAATACGATGGCACCAACATCAACATCTGTATTTTACATAATATTCCCTTTCATCTTCACAACCAAAATGGAAGTAGACTGATTATTTCAATTTTTGAAAATATATATGATGTATTATGAAAAGGTTAAGTAATCAGTGTAATAAATAATGAAGGCATTGCGTTATATTTATAAATAATCACATTTTGTGGTTAGACTTGTGTCTTTTTTTCTACATTGTAATCAATTTTCTACATGGATCACAAAAGAATAGTTTATTACTCTATCAAAAGGGAAAGCAGTAGCACATCACAAATGAATATTTGGTCATAGTGTATCTTGTATCTCATCCCCTCTCAAAACATGTTTACTGCCTTGTTAGTGATTTTTTGCCAATTATATAAAGCAAACTTATCCTTATCCGGCTGTATGCATTATCCAAGCGTATATGCGTCTTGTACGTCAACTTTAAAATAAAATAGATGCAAAAAATACGACAAGCTTGATTTGTTCAATGCTACTGTGTTACTTGTTCTATTCTCACCACAATTTTCTCTTATCAGATTATAACAGCAGCGGAGAACAACATATTGGTAGACAGAAAAAGGGATGACGGAATATGCGATTCTCTTGAAAACACATTTGCATTTAACTAAGTACATAGACTACATTATTTTTTTAAAGATCAACATCTCTTTTCTGTGAGAGGATGATAGGTTAGCCACTGTGCAGTAATAATATGTAACATTAAAATGAGTACATGTATTGTATTCTAGTATAAAATAATAAGTAAGTGGCTACCGTTCCTAAAATAATGAAGCGTTGTGTGTGTCTCATCATTTTACAAGTAGAAATGACACGATGGACAACTGCACTCCCAACAAAAAAACATCAATAAGATATTGGTTCAGTTTGACCAAAACCTCCGCCTACAAATTTTATCACCACTTTTTATGTATCCATCAGAGAACAATAGCTAAAAGTACTCATACCATATCATCATCTTCATTCAACCTTTATGGCAGAATGAAAATCAATATTCTATTTTGGCTTTGATCCGTCGTCGGTACATCAACATTGACAACATCATCCCAATGTTTGATTTTCATCTTTTTGCTACTGATTTCTTACGTCTTCTCTTCCCTCTCTAGATCGTGATGTCTGCAAAGCAAACGTCATAGTTAAAGGGTCAGATAATAACAATTGGAAAAACTCATTTTGAGTAATGAAACAAGCGAACCCTCCTTTCGTGATTACTTTACCATTTACTTTTATTACAATTCATGTTCTCAATCACTCTTGCTAACATGTGTACCTACCTACTGAAGTATATCGAATTTTTTCTTTAGCCCAACCTAAATACAAAAAATCTTTTGAACTGTATTATGTTCTAGCGTGATTTGTGCTTCACATCTTCTCAGTTATAACAACAATATTATTCCCATATAAGGATCCACAAACGTAGTATATCATTTGCAATAATGATTTTCCTTTACAGCTGGTTTGTTACTTCCCCGTTTTCATTACATTAACCGGCACAATGATACATTTTGAAAGGATTTTTTTCTGTGTACATTGTTTCTTTGATTTTGGAAAATTCCCATTTCTCATTTGCATATACTTAAATCCTTTGGTGAAGAACTAATGGAATGAGAGTGAACAGATAACATTTTATTATGGGCTATGGATAGACAACTGGAAACAGTAGCGAAATCTGATTGAATAATGTCCCTCACATATAGAATCAACCTTACTGTTAAAATTGTCGGTCAATTACTTCAGCTGTAGATAGTAAATTGCTAGTTCTTTTCCGCACTTATGTGTATCAACCATGAATGGACCAGGAACAAGAAAAGTGTGCATTGCGGTGAAAAAATGATGTTGAAAGTGTATTGGCGTTTTCATTGTTTCTTTTAACTTTATTGACCCGTTGTTCTGGTTCCTTTTGAAAACTTTCATGGGGGTGGCGTGAAGCTTATCTTGCTTGTATTTCTTTTTATTCAACTCTGTTGATTCTCATTTTCAATTCTTTGAACATAACTGAATGTGAACGTAAACTACAAAAAACAGATAATGTAAAAGAAATATATTTTAAAGGTTAGAAGAAAAGGGAGTTTTGTGTATTTATTGCCGGCGTCATCAACATCTTTTATAGGTTATTACCATTAGGCTACCGGTTTTTCTCCAACAAGTTCAATAACACGCTTCCGTTCAATGAATACACTTGCTTTTACGTTTTTCAACCGACCGAAGGAAAAGTTTGCTTCAAAAATATAATTTCCCATTTATCCAACAAAAGAGTTCCTTTCAGACAGATAGATCGAGTCAGTTTTTTTACTTGCCATTAAACAGCATGCGATCTATTTCATTGGAGAATACCTAATTTAAGACCTTCAGATACTATTTTATTTTACACATGCAATCTCTATAGTCTTAAAAAGTGTACAAAACACAACAATGTGGCCAAATATTACAATAATGTATATTTTTTGTTATGGTGGTGTGTATATTTTTATGGGTTCAGTCTGAAACGAAGTGAAGTGGATCTTATTCAATTTGCATATTTACTAGTTTAGAAATGCTTATCTTCATAAATCTGCTTATTTTAAAATGTAACGATTGCTACGTATTCACTGCAATTTATTTCGATATTGGGTTGTCTTGTATTGTAAACATAAAACATTCTAAAAGACAAAACGAAAATCTTATGATGATGGGATCTGACTGTTTCATTGCCCATATTTCTCTGAAACGGATTAACCTTTCAAAGGAAGGTAAAAAATACATAAATACTCATCCCTTCAATAACAACTGCAAAGCCACAGGAAATTGCCACATTCATAATGCACTTGGCTGTCCTAAATTTATTGCCTCACTTTTTTAAAAACTGTTTTACAGCGGAGTTACCAACAATAGCCGCCATCAAATACACTTGAAACTAGTGCAACAAAGAAATTGGTACAATGTGCTGATGAGCAATCGAATCGAATTAACTTACTTTGTTCTGCAAGTTGTTCCGCGAGCTTTTATTTTACCATTTCCACTGGACAGGGCGGAGAAATATCGTACACGTTTTGAGAAATGTTACCACCTTTGGAACGCAAGACTTCTGATTTTGTCTTGTCTGTTTGCATTTTTAAAGAAATGTGTTTTGAAATAACGATAATGACTGTAGCTTGGCATGCAAGTTTTTGGAATGTGATAACTGGTACTTGTGCATAATATATTTTTGTATATATTGGATACGATTTTCCTCAAGGATTTCGGTCCTTGTTTTCCTCAAGGGCAAACGAGCAATATGTTTGCAATAGTATCTAGTAAACAATTGATGTGTTCCACTTATTTAAGTATTATATAGCGAGGTAAGTTTGTAATATAAAATAAGCCAGAGATTGTGGTATACAATTTAAGGGATTGTAAAAATAAATAAATTGGTTCAAATAATACATGAACGTATCGACTTTAGACGAGTTATTGTAATAAAATCGTCGTCATCTTGTCTCCATGTTAGACTGTATACAATACTCTAAACTCTAAGCTTTAGGGTTAATCATGTCGACTTGAGTTAAAAAAATATGAATGCAAACTGCATAGTTTTTTTTAAAGAGCGCTTATAACTTGAATTGAAGTTAGTACATGCACATTTTCCTTGGGTGTATGGTACAAATGTACAATTGCTTTTGAGTTTATCCTCCTTTAAGATGTAACAATGCTCGTGAGAGTAACAGCGCTGTTCTACCCTGCAACATGTGTGAGCCAATTAGCCTGCTTGAGGCAAGGGTCGGGTCATCATTATTATGTAAAGGGCGTTGTGACCATTTTGCCGAAAGAATGCATGAATGCATGCACTTGATACTCTAGCGCGCAAAGAAATACAACTATGTGATGATAATAATGGTGTATGGGATGAGGTATGTGTACTCAAAGCAGGTGTAAGGCATAATGTGCAATCAGTGAGAAAGACCTGTGACATGAGTTGAAGGGATGTGGTGATATGCCATGTAGAAGAGATTATTTTGCTTTTATTGCATGTCTGGCCTGAGAAAACTAAATCGCATTGTTTCTCCAGATACATTATATTCCCGTCTAATATAAATTCGATTGTTACAATATAAATGTAAATTCATATACATTTGATTGATTGTTAACCATTAATATCAGTAGCGCGCTTTTCTATAATAGTTTATTGGGATCAAGTCATGTCGTATGACAGCTTGTCCTTAGTCTCAAATCAAAGTACCACACAGGCTAGCAATTGAATTGTTTTATACAATAACCGATAAATGGGCATTAAGAATCAATGCTAATTTTTCCAAAATTGTCAAGTTGAAATAGAATCTTTACGAGGGAGAGTCGGAGAATGCTTTACATTCCCTGCAATATTCTCTCTTCACAACGTTTGTTTTAAAATAAATGTTCAGAATCATTTAAGATTCAATTTACTATTACATAACTGTTCTGCATACAATACACTTCCACTAGATTTTGTGAG
>JAQFZH010005763.1:0-10171 GCA_034695485.1 Entomobrya nivalis
TCCAATTTAATAACTCCGTATAACCCAAGAGTTACTATTCCCATTGCAATAAGCTTTTGAGCTGGTTCTACCCAAAGGTTGTAGGCATCCGTAAATATGGCATGCAACACCCTAAACGAGTTCAAGTTTTCGATAAGATGCTTGGTGGTCCGTAATTTGTGTGAGGTCAAATGGTTCTTTGATTGAGGACTAAAATTTGACAAAAAAAAACAATTTTAAAATATTTCTAGTTTTGCAATGCTGTAAATTCAAGTATTTTGTTTAGTACTTCAGTTCAGCCAATAGTCCGATTCCAGCACAGGCATTAACATAGATTGTAAATATATAAAAGTAAATTTGAGTCCAATAATTGTACCAAACCCAATTCTGAATAATAAACAAAGGTAGTTTTAATTTCCAGTTAGGTTGATTGTCCAAGCCAAGTAACGACGTAAGAAAATGAGGTCTATCTGGCTTTTTCATTATCAACAAGAAGTTTTGGAAATATATCACAATTCCAACCGTAAACAAAATGGTTAAGAATCGATTGCACTTAACATTGTTTGAACCTTGTTTTTTATCTCGATAATTCAAATTATATTTTTCTGAAATACCTTTGAAAAATTTCAAATATTGACAAATTAAATGTAGTGCCACATCATCTTTTAATATGCTACGAAATTGGTAAGCCACCGTAATTGTGTAGCAGGTTAAAACGTAAACTGTATGAATGAAAACTGCAAAAGGGGCCTTTTCAATACGTTGGTTCACTATTCTAAAAATTAGAAATATAATGTAAATAATGTTGGTAAGTTTGTTGAAAATCTCGTAAATTCTTCGGAAATATGAAGTGCTCTGTTTTGTGACTCTAAAATTGGTTTCAGTTTTGTAGGTGTGTAAACGACACGATATACTTCCACCAACCCATGATAAAGTCGCTGAAAGAAATAGGAAATTCTTGGTCAAAGTGGAAAGCATTTTTTATAATTTCTTTAAAATCTACAAAATGTTTTATCGAAAATATGTGTAATTTTAGGGATGCAAATTGTAAAGAATCGTGTTGCTAGAGTTTATTCCTGGCCGTCGTGGCATCAACTGAAAATGATTTGAGGCTTCTCGAAATGTCATGAACTTAAATATTCACCGGAACATAAATAATTCACTTGATCTTTTGATAGTACATGAAAACTTCTGGTATGCATAGTCAAAGTAAAAATAACTGACATATTTCTTGTCTTCTGACATTTGTTATATTGGTTTGGTTTTGTTGGAATTCGTATCCAAAAGAAACATAACAAACATGACATCAAAGGTCCGATACTTTAATAGGTCTGTATCAAAATTAACCAATGGCCGAGCACTTAAATATTGAAACCTTTTATGTCAGCAAGTGACCAAGCTCATGGTTTTTTCTCTTTATAAGGGATGTTGCGTGCTTTTCTAATATCCAATCTAGAATAAAACTAACTAGAAAAAATACCACCAATATTTCAGTTATTTTTTGTTTAACGAACATATGTCAATTTTGGGAATGACAACTTTTTTGCTAACCATACGCAATTGGAATGTAAAGCGTTTCATTTAGCATATATGAAAATATACAGCTTTATATACATACGCTAAAGATAAAATTCTTCAAAGAAACTGCTATTTCAGTAATATATGACCTAGTAAATTGTAAAGAACCGTATTGGTAGAGTTCGGTATCAAAAATAGTGTCCATCGTGGCATTAAATGAATATATTTTGTGGTTGCTCAAAATGTCGTTAACTTAAATATTCACAAGTAAAAATATATAATTCATTCGATATTTTGAGGACACATGGAAATATCTGGTATGCACAGTTAAATATAAAATAAGAGACATGTTTCGTGTAAATTTCATTCCAAACTCGTTTCATTTGTGTAATTTTGTTGGAATACCTGTCCAAAATCAAGATAGAAACCATAAAATCAAAAACTTAATGCTTTGATAGCCCTTTTTTATGTGATCAAGCCCAAGTTATTTTCGCCGTCATAATGGAGTTTTTGTTCTTTTATAACATAGTCCAAGAAATAATTTACCTTTAAAACACTTGTTCTTAATTCTACAAAAATGTTTTGGTAGTGAGCAATTTAAGCAAGGCAGAATTAGAAGCCCCGATATGTAAAAAATTGATTAAATATTACGGTATAAGTTAAACATAGCAGATATTTGACATGCAAATATGTCATAACTTTCATTAAAAGCTTCACGTTTACGAACTACACATATTTCTACAAAAAGGTTCGAGTAATTTCCAAAAATGTTTTTAGAACGGTTATTTAAGCTATTTTAAAGGAATTGGAATGCGCCACGTAATGGATTTGCTTTTGCTGATAACCTAATATTATTTAAAAGCTCTTTAAGTTACATTCCAAAATATAATCCAAACCCACAGTAAAATGGGACAATCAATACTTCAAATAGTGGGACTAAGCCATTTTAAGGCAGCATTTTGGAATTATTTTTTTGGAAAAATCCATATATGACAGTTTACTGTTTCGTTTCAGATACCTAAGTAAAATTCCATTAATAAATATGATTGCATTAAAAAAGGTACTCGAAGAGTCGATAAATACATGATATTACAAAGGATGGGCTTATAAATTTTGTGTTAGTTCATGTGACCCAGTGTTGAACTTTTAAGTTTAAACTATTTTCGTACTCAAAATGAGTTTGTAAAAATTAGGCCACTGTGGAGTTGAGTATCAAAAATTAATACCGTGACCTGGCCTATGTGATGTAAAGTTTTGAACAGTAATGTGTCCTGGAATGGGATTCTATTTGTTGGAATGGTTTAAAAATGTGCACAGTGCAACTGAGATGATAAATTGAGAGATGATATTTGTTGGCATGAAAGTGACTCTTGGCCAAGAATAAATGATTGGTAATCAAATAAAATGCATGAAATGAATGTGAAACTGAACGCAATAGGTTTTTGCAGTCAAACGATAACTGTAGATTAATTTTAATTGCACAAATAATTAAAAGAATTACGAATTAAAATTGACATTAAAATAAAATACCTCAATGACAATAAAAAGAATACAAACTCCAATACAGATGGCCCACAAGAAAAACACCTTTGCTAATTTATAACTTAATTGTTTTCGTCCAAGCGTATTTCCTTCTTCATTATGTTGACCAGCATCGGTCTGAATAAATGTTCTAGACTTTACCCTACTTCTATCTTGAACACGAGCTGAATGATATAGCCCAATGCTTTCTCTTTTCATTAAATCAAATATTCCTGATTCCAAAATCTTTTGAAAGTTCTTAGCAAGTTCAATATGATTTGGTGACAGAAATGCCCAGTAAAATGGTCCTCCATACATCATTTCTGTTCCTAAGTGGCATACTGCCCCATTTTTTAACGACATTTCACCATCAACTCTTCTTGATTCAACCTGGCTTGCAAAATGCATTACAGAATACCAGGTATCGAAATATGCAATTTTCCGTTCATAGTCTGTGACCAGAAATTTAGCCATTTTGGAATACGTTGCAGAAATCTTACTTCCAAAGACATACACTACTCTTTGATGAAGGTTCTTGATTACCAAAACATCGGGACTGGTCCATACTCCAGTTTTGTTTGAAGATAATTGAGTCAAAATTGCTAAACGTTCAGCAGTATCCTGCGAGTCCCTGGTAACCATAGAATAATTAGCGTTGTTCAGTTGCGAGAAACTTTTTAAAAAGTTTTCTTCAGGAGGGCTGATCAGTACACTGGACATTTCACCACTATACATGTCAATTGCAATTCGAATAAAAAGTAAAGAAATTATGAAAAACCAGGGCATTCTCCCAATGTTCCCGCTTAGTCCAAAACTAAAGATTGCTGACAATAAAATCATAATTTTATCACCTAATTTATTATGCTTCAGAGTTATACCCATGGCTACCACTGACAGTGTAAGAAATAGCCAAGTTTTATGATCAAATACACTTGTAATAGCGTTCATAGAATATATAGGCTCCTTTTTCCAATGTGCAGTGTCACAATATACGAAATTCCAGTATTTAATCTCCGTCATGACAAAAACTGGTTTCTGCGATGACCGTTGAAATCGTTCCAACTGATATAACGGTTGATGCACTTGGTACCAGGATGGACCACAAACTGTCAAAATCGTTGCACTGGTATCGTTAGATGAAATTTTTGCAGTTTTTCCTGTAAAACTTTGTCTTGTTTCGTATTTAAACCAAATATTGGTCATTATATTTGTTACATTAGCCTTTTCGGCAAGTAATTTTGCTACCAAAAACACTGGAATGTTTACGATTCCATTGGTATCATTAAATGGCAAGTGTATGTTTTTTAATTGCGTAAACCTAACTTTTTGCTCAGGTGATACCCAACTCTGTGTAATATAGATTGTTTTTAAAAAATCGTCGCAAATAATGAAAGAAAATAAATTGGCGATAAAAATTGATAAACAAGTCAGAATTGAATATTTCATTTGAAATCTTTAAAAAAACTGCAGGTACTCAATTGATTGAAATCCAACGCGTGGATGTAAAATATTTCTATTTGAAATTCAACGTGGCTTTCAAGTTAGCGATAAAATTTCAATAATTCAAGACATGCTAAGGTTGTCAAAATTACATTTTAATTCCTAATATGCATCCTAATGTTTTGCTTTAAATACGTTGTTGAGTCTTTTTTGGAATTTAAATGCTTTGAAGTTTGAACGCTCTGAATCGAAAAAGGGCAACTATTCACGTTTATAATCCAAGAGAGGATACATTTAAAACTCTAATGGATTACAATTTAAAAAAGTAAAGGTAATCGAATCCGACATTTAAAACTAATTGGTTCTAACAGGAGCGCTTTTTAAAATCCGTTTAAGCATGTCCATTTTAATTTTTACAATTTACATTAGTGCTATAAAAGCTTGATATTTTTATGCAAACACTTTTATTACGCTAACCGGATTAATTTAAATGGCGAGAACACCCTTTTTTATCATATGGTAATAAAAACCAAAAAATGTTGAATGTTATGTATTGTCATAGCAGTACTCGAATAAATTCTTGGTAAAATTGTTAGATTAGAAAATTTAGGCGTATTAAAATATAATAAATATTAAATAGTCATAACTCACTTAACCGAAGACAATTTTCAAGTTTTTAAAGTACTAAACTAGAAATATTTTTATTCACTATTAGTTTTTATCATCTAAAAGAAACCAAATTGTTTGTTTTGTTCTTTTAACAAGTAATTGGAAAATGTCTACTTTAGCTTAAACATACAAAAGGTTGACATTAAATAATAACGATAATTTAGCAAGTTACTGAAATTACATAGCATAGAATTACACAAAGAACTTCAAGTTGCATATTCCATTTCCGTTTATGCCATCAGTGTTCTAAAGCTTTAATCAGTTAATTAACCTAAACAGATCTTTGGTAGTAATAATAACAGTTCAATCTACCAAGTCTAAAAACTCTAATAAACATTTCATCATGAAATTGATGGAGGTGAACGCTATGTCGTTTCGACTTTAGTCTATCAGTTTAACCTATCACTGCAAATTCAATACAATAATTAGGAAAAGGATCCGTTACCACAATGCACCAATAATTTAGCAGAAAATGTTAAACCACAATTTTCTATAATTTCTCACGAATGACAACAGAACAAATAAATCGCCATATTATTCAATAATTCTCCGAAAAAATAATTTTGATTTCATAGAAATAGCTTATTGGTATGCAATTTAATGAAAGCTCTTGTTCAGGCTTTCCAAGAACAATTTACCAGTTCCGTGATAATGGTACATAGCACAATTATTAATATTTTTACCCACTTTGCGAAAGTATTTAAACCGAGTGATAGTTAATCGAAGATTTATAACAGTTCTGCCATTCATTAGAAAGATAAGTTTGGCTCTGGTAGAAACAGAAAATTATTTATTTGAAGTTTTAAAGTTTCTTGATGAACTTCACTGTAGACGCAATTAAAGCAACTTAACCTATATATATGATTCGATTTTTTTACTGAATAAAAACATAGTTCCGTACATACAAATTTTTAATTATGACAAAAGACCTAAGTTTTAAATATCATATTTTATATGAGTGATCTATTCTAAAAGATAATTTGTCTATGCAATTTTAGTTACATAATATTGAATATGAGTTAGTGTAAACTGTATCTGATGGTCAATTAGAAAGCAAACGTTGCTTAAATTTTACTTTTTTTTATGTGGGACTGGGTCAGAGTCCTAATTCTGTAAGAATAATTGTCAGCTCAATCAGGCCTCCAATAGTGAGTTAAGTTTAATAAAAATTATCAATTTTAAGTGAAGTCCTTTGATACCTTTGACTATTAATTAACTTCAAAAATTTGGCATGTTTAAAGCCATTTAAAACGGTTAGAATACAATGCCTCAATTACAAACAAAACAATACAAACTCCAATACACAGGGCCCATGAGAAAAATACCTTTGCCAATTTATTACTTAATTGTTTTCGTCCAAATGAATTTCCCCCTTCATTATGTTGATCAGTATCAGTTTGAATAAATGTTCTAGATTTTACCCTACTTCTATCTTGAACACGAGCTGAATGATATAACCCAATACTTTCCCGTTTCATTAAATCAAATATTCCTGACTCCAAAATCCTCTGAAAATTTTGAGCAAGTTTAATATGATTTGGTGGAAGAAAAGCCCAATAAAATGGCCCTCCATACATCATCTCTGTTCCCACGTGGCATACGGCTCCATTTTTTAATACGACTTCTCCAGCATCTCGTCTTGATTAGATTTGGCTTGCAAAGTGCATTACAGAATACCAGTTATCGAAATATGCAATTTTCCGTTCATAGTCTGTAACAAGAAATTTAGCCATTTCGGAATACGTTGAAGTAATTTTACTTCCAAAAACATACACCACTCGTTGATGAAGTTCCTTTGTTACTAAAACATCGGGACTAGTCCACACTCCAGTCTTATTTGATGATAATTGAGTTAGAAGTCCTAATCGTTCTGCGGTGTCCTGCGAATCTCTGGTTACCATCGAATAATTAGCGTTGTTCAATTGCGAGAAACTTTTTAAGAAGTTTTCTTCAGGAGGGCTTATCAGTACACTAGACATCTCACCACTATACATATCAATAACTATTCGAATGAAAAGTAAGGAAATTATAAAAAACCACGGTTTTCCACCAATGTTGCCGCTAAGTCCAAAACTAAAGATTGCTGACAGTAAAATAATCACTTTATCGCCAACTTTGATATGCTTCAGAGTTAAACCCATGGCAACCACTGATATTATAAGAAATAGCCAAGTTTTCGAATCAAATACACTTGTGAGAACATTCATAGAATAAATTGGTTCGTTTTTCCACTGCACCGAGTCAAAATATACAAAATTCCAGTACTGAACATCCGTCATAATAAACACGGGTTTTTGTGGCAACAAACGGAATCGCTCCCTCTGATACAACGGATTATACACTTGGTAAAAGAATAGACCCAAAGAAGCTAAAATCGTGGTAGCTGGCTCTTCAGGTATAACGTTTGCGTTTTTCCCTGCAAACCTTTTTACAACTTCGGGTGTACGCCAGTACATGTTAAGCAGGTTAGTTACATTTGCGTTTGCGGCAAGTATTTTTGCTACCAAATACATTGGTATATTTACAACGCCATTTTTGTCGTCGATTGGTAGATGGAAATCTTTCAGTTGTTTGAACCTCAACTTTTGTTCGGGTGTAATATTATTTTGAACAAAATTAATTGTTTTTAGAGGAAGTTCACAAGTAACGATTGATAACCATTGAACTGCAAAAATGACTAAGAAACAAGGAAAAGAATGCATAACTAGTATTTTAACAGTGATATTTAAATAGTTGCAAATTTAGTTTACACACCAAAATAGATTTTTAATATAATTTATTGGAATTTGTCAGATTTTTTTGCGGCGACACTAATTTAACATTTGTGAGTTATGACCATTCATTTTCATTTCTGGGCTTTAAATTAAAATCCATTTATATTCCTTCTTTGTAGTTCAAAGTTTAATTTGTTATTTAATTCTACGCTCTAATAAACATGAACCATCTGAATATATTATGAGATTTCATAACAAATGTGAATTATACTGTTTCGTTCCGGACAACAAATTTTAGGGTAAATTGGGATGCTAAGTGATTTCACAGTACACTATGGTTCCTTTACAAAAGGAATTTATAGCTTGTGTAAAATGTTAACATCCAAAACTCAACTGCTACTTCATGCCTTGACTTCAACGAGACTTGCCATCAATTTGGAGTGAAAATTAATAAGTTGTAATCATTGCTGTCACCGATGCATTGTACACGTGGTGATTCTTTTGTCATGTTGCGTGCTTTAAAATTGAACAACGATTTGGTTGAGATAACACGAAGACACAATAGCAAATGAGTTTGTACCAAGTGCAAATTATGTCAAAAGCCGGCAGTGAAATTTATTGCACTTATTCCTATCAATTCTATAGAAAATAAGCTGAATCAACAAGACCAAGTCTAGCTTAATCTAGGAAATTGTCGCACAAAAATTAGCCAGGATATGAATTGCGTTGTTTTCTTAGAAAAAATATTACCTTGATTTATACGTTTTTCTTCGTAGTCATTTTATGAATTTAGGTGCAAAATACCATTACAACAGTTTACATTTGATTGCAGGCATTCTGAATATAAACTGTCGATTTATGTTCTAGTTTCGCGAGCAATTAATCAAGTTAACTCGCTCAATTCCAAGTAACCGTGTCGCAGCACGGTAAGAGTGCTGCCATGAAATTGCACATGTAACTAATAAATTGGCAGAAAATACATTAACCTACATTTTTCATTAATTTTCCACAACCGATAATAACAAAGTATATATCTCAATTAATCAATCATCCACTAATAATGGGGATATTAGTATGTAAGCTTGCACTAGAAACTTACTGCAAAATTACTTATATTCATAATAAAAGGTATCTCGGAAAAAAGATGGCATATATTTTGATGAAGGTTGCTTATTTTCAGCCCAAACCAGTATTAAGGTAAACATTTATATACTTTTTTGTTTACAGCAATAGTTATCATATTAAATTTAATGTTGAAGAAGTTATGAAATTATTATGCATCAAATGTGTAATGACTTGATGCTGCTAATAGAAGAGAATCAATTTCAGCACGAACCAAAGAAACACTGAGAAGGTGAGCAGTGGGTCCAGTCTTTTATAGGTAAAGCTGGTAAAAATACTGCAAAAAAATATTATAAAATTCTAGGAATCTTCCAACTATTTATTATTGTTTCAATTGTTTAAAAAATAAACAAAGTGATGAATAACCGAAGCAATGGTTGGTAATGTGTAATAATTTTGTATATTATTAATTAGCGAATTCTACTTATTAATTTTATGTTGTCCGTCCCTCCGTCTTTCTGTCCGTCTTCACGTCCTAAAAATAACTCGAGAGTATTGGAACCCGCTTTGGAACAAATTTTCCCCGATATCAGTGCTTGTAGGGCTTATTACGGAGCTGATAATGAAGCTCAGCGGAGTATTGACGTTATCGTGTTTCTCTGTCTGTCCATAAGGCAAAAATGCTTTAGCCGGTTTTTCCCAAATAAGGCATGTAGGCCACTGTAGTGAAGGGCAAGAACCCTTTCAGCTTTTCAACCGCTTTGGTTCAAACACCGCGGTCATATTCGAATGTTTCCAACTTGTACATAGTGTGCATTTGAATAGCCCAATCAAAAGCTCGCGTTGAGTGGATCGCAACACATGTGTCCCTTTATATCATGGTAAATTCAAAGGGTCATAAATCGGGGTCAAATACTGAAATAACAAACACATGTTTTATGACTTATCATTTGAAGCCATCTTTCATTGGCTACAAGAATGTCCATCATTATCATGTATCGCAGCATCGATTCAGCTCCGTCGTTATGATCGCTATTAAAGCGGGTTTATTTGGTTTCTCGGAATTTTATTGAAAATGCAATGTACATGTAGTGTTCGTTGGTTTCGTGTGTCCGTCCGTACACTTTCTAACTTTTTTATTTATAGGAATTTTTGAATTCTGTTTTCACTAATCGATTACTATTGACCATGGCTCGGTCAAGTTCGTTAACCAGCAAAATCGGTCGACCGTTACCAGAGTAACGGTCGATTTACGGTCCCATGCTTTT
>JAQFZH010005764.1:0-10166 GCA_034695485.1 Entomobrya nivalis
AAATAGCAAGTTAAAGATATCCATTTTAAGAATTTTATGAAGTGTATTACGAAAAGGAATGATATCAAGTTGGTGCTGAGACCAAAAATAAAGGGCGAACTGATGTTCTAGTAATCTTTAAACTGTCTTTTAAATTAGGGAATGACAAATATTGTAAACCTTGCTCAAAAACCTAAAGTTTACTTATCTAACGGCAGACGTCTGCGGATTGGTAGTTGATTTGGGTTAGCATTTGTCCGTTTAATTTTCTTACACGTGGACCACACGAAAACATGTTATTTCCGTTCTAACCGATATTACAGCAGCTCAAAATATTTTTGTGATTGGAACATTATGCATGACCCAGTATACAAGCTCGTGTCTTAAGAATTAATCTATTCCATTCGGACGTTAATAAGTATATTTTTACGAAAATCGATTTACTATCTTGATTACGCTTTTAATTTGTATGCTTAGTAAATTTCTAACTAAGGCACACGAGTTAGACTAAAACAAGCGATTATATAATATATTTCCAAAATAGCTTGTTGTTAACAGCATTGCCATTTTTTGTACTTTTCACTAGTTGTATATAAGCTTCAATATGGCGTATTTGTACTGTAAATAATTATTAACACACATTTTTGACAATTTTGAAAGCAAAACCAAATTATCAATATTCAACATAAGTGCATTGCATTTGACTCTTGTAACATAACACAGTGTCCTTTGATATTCATTATTTTTAGTAATAGCCCATTTTTTATTAGAGCACACTAATTTTAACCTATATTTTACTTTCTACATCTTTTTACAGCAACATCAAAGCATGTTATCTCCTCTGCTTGCTTTTTGAACTATGTGATACATGTTTTGGAATAAGTATCAGTTTAGTTATTTAAATCACTTAAACTTGAAAATTCCCCACAATTTGATATTCAGTCATTGAATTTGACCCAGAAAACAGACGCTTGTCTTAAGAATTACATGACCTTACATATGGGTCAATATCTTGCGTATCGATAAATCGGTTTTATGTATATATATTAAGCATATTTCAAGCTATTAAACGTAAACAAAATTATTTAGATCCAGTTTTAGTTTATTGATCTTCAAATATTCGCATTTTACTTTGCCTATGGACGTTTCTAAGCTAATTAAATAATACATTATCTTGACAAATGCATAATTGGTCACCAGAATGAACAAAAAACAAAACAAATAAACGTTTGCCCCATATTTTTATTCTCCTCGAATTTTTCTTAAATTACTGAGTTGACATTGCAATAAAAGCTCCAAGGACTAAACCTCCATAAGGAATACATATTTATGCTAAACATATTCTCAAGTTTAATCTATAATATGAGCATACACATTTTGTACGACCAATGATCAAGGTTCCTTGATAAAATCGTGAATGTGTTTTTTAAACTTGAAATAAGTATTAAAATAATAATAAGACTTGAAATAATTTAATAAACTATTTCTTGATATAAACACATCCAATGTGTCTAATCACAAACTTCAAAGATATTTAGCTTTGATTCACAGTTTTCTTACGATTAAATTTAAACTAACGCACACAATACATTTGCCGTACTAAGGTTGTTTAAATAACCATATTGCTAGCTTATTTGTTTGTTGATAAAAGCAAAAACTGCACGGTCAACTCAAACCCCAGGTCGACACATCTTAAAGGCGTCAACTCAAACAGTGGTTTCCTTGATTTTTTCAACTGTGATAAGGAATCAAAGCTCATCTATAAAATCTAAATAGCTCTCTCGCAGGATGACAAAACAAAATATTTTTTCCGGGGACCAAAAAATAAGTAAATATTTAATTCCCATGGACTATTACTTTTCAAACGCTTAGTTACACAACCAAAGCATACCTAAATGTTAATATTAAAACTGATTAAGTGATTAGATTATGAAAATAACTGTATTTTTGTGTTTATTTGCCATATACGAGTACAATACATCAAGCACAATAAAAAATGTACAAGTTGCAATGCAAACAGCCCACAAGAAAAACACTTTTGCTAATTTGTTACTCAAATGGTTTTGCCCAAATTGGTTTTTTCCATCATGATGTTGATGAGTATCGGTTTTTATAAATGTACTTGATTTTACCCTGATTCTATCCTGAACACGAGTTGAGTGGTACAGCCCAATAGTTTCTCTCATCATTAAATCAAATATGCCTGACTCCACAATTCTTTGAAAATTGTTTGCAATCATATCATGGTTTGGCGGGAGACAAGCCCAGTAAAATGGCCCTCCATAGTCCAGCTCAGTTCCTAAATGACACAGTGCCCCGTTTTGCAGCGACTTGTCCCCAGCTTCTTGCCATGATTCGATTTGACTTGCTATACTCATTACTATAAACCAGTTATCGATGCATGAAATGTCCCGTCTATATTCTTTGACAAGAAATTTGACAATGTCCGTATAACTAACAGAAGCTTTTTGACCAGAAACGTACACTGCTCTTTGATGAAGCCGTTTGGAAAATATACCGTTGGCTTTGATCCATTCTCCAGACGCGTTTGAAGTTAATTAGGACAAAAAACCTAGCCTTTGGTTAGTTTCTTCAGCATCTCTTGTAACTATTGAATAATTGGCGTTGTTAAGTTCCAACAAGCTTTTTAAGGAAACTTCTTCTGGAGGGCTGATCATTAAACTTGACATCTTACCACTATACATATCAATAACAATTCGAATCAAAAGCAATGAAAACACAAATGGCAGCTGCTTTTTGGCAATTTTGCCGCTTATTACGGAAATAAGGATTGCTGAAAGTAAAACTACTATTTTGTCGCCGAGTTTACGATGCTCCAAAATTAATCCCAGTCCAAACACGGATAGTCCAAGAAAAAACCAAGTTTTTAAATCAAATATGCTTGTGAGAACGTTCATTGACCAAATGGGCTCCATTTTCCAATGTACTGTGTCGCAATAAATGAAGTTCCAGTATTTAATTTCGGTCATGATAAAAATGGGTTTTTGCGACGACAAACGAAATCGTTCCCATTAGTAAATTGGAGTATAGATTTGGTAGGCGAATACACCAAAAACTGTTAAAATTGCCGTGCTGTCATCTTGGTTTGAAATGTTAACACTCTTGCTTGAATAACTTTTTATAGCTTCAGGACTCCGCCAATAAATATTTACCACATTTGTAACATTAGCTTTTTGAGCTAGTATTTTTGCGACTAAGAACATTGGGATATGTACAATGTTACTTACGTCATCAATCGGCAGGTGAATGTTTCTTATTTGGTTGAACCTAGATTTTTGCTCTGGTGTGATTACATTATGCACAAAATTAAGTCTTTTGAGAGGTTGTGTGCAATTAACGTAATAAAGCAAGTAGACAATTGAAAAGTCTGACATACTAAAAACGAATTGCCTCATTAGGAATCTTTTTGCAGAAATAAAATAAAATCTAATTCTTGAAACGAAATGAATGATTTTATAGATTTTAAATAATACGCACTGTATTTTACATAAAGCATGTCTTTCAAACCGTAATTCACAGAAATCTTAATTTTTACGCCGGGGTACGGTAAGAATTGTCCCGAAATGTTCTATTTGAATTATGGACACGTAGAATGTAAAATTACGTATATTCTGATTCCAATAAAATCTGTATCGCCTTTGCTGTATCAAACTTCTAATTTGAGTGAAAAATAAAAAATCTCAAAATGGAGTTTTGGCAAAAAGTTTGGAAAATGAAATAACTTCTGCACGCGGGACAAATTGGCGTTTTTCATGGGTTATTTAACAAACCCTTTTAATCTCGTCGGACATAATTTAGAATTTTTGCATTTTTTATTGTTGCAGACAATTTAAAAATTGTATAAAATTACAGAGCACTGAGAAAAGCAATAAAAGGTGGTAATTTTGCAAAAATCCATGACTTTAAACACGTGTCAAAATAAATATTCAAAAGCGGGTCTGCCATTGAAAAGAAGCAATCATTCCTTAATATTTTATTGTAGCAACGTTTGGCAACTTTATGCACGAATTTGCGGATAAATGAACCCAAAGCTGATGTCCACAGACATATGCTATAAAAAGGGATTTATGGCAAACATATTAAAATATTAATTTACACTAATGTATTTACAAAATTAGCCGTAGTTGATAATTTAGGAAACGTGCATTTGTGCAAGTTACTCTTTCCCGTTCAGCAGTCATCCACGCAAAAAGAATAAATAGGATGGGCAATTGGTAATTTTTGTGTATTTTGTGGTAACAAATATATCTGACTTTTGCAGATGGACTCTTAATCTGACCACCACAGGTTTCACACTTGCGATTGGAATAATGGTTTCACTACGAATAAAGCACACGAACTTAATTTACTCAACCATTACACATGTAGTATTAGTTTTACTAGTAGTTATGGGGAAATTTATATATCCCTTGCTGGGCACTCTGCACACGATGGTACGCTAACTCTGCTAATATTGAAACCGTAGCAAAACAAATTAGAATTGAAGCAAATTTCCAAATCACAGTAAAAACCTTTCCCGACACTGCATGTGGCATGGGTGTCGATTGCTCCTGGTCTGGATTACTTTTAGAATGAAAATAATAGTTTCGCCAACGTTTCCTTTCCACAGGAAATTTAATGTCTTCAGTTTGTATGCCCTTATTTTTCAACCTTTTGTCCACATTGTACAAGTTAACCATACCGTTAATATCATCGTGGAAATTATCCCATCTTGTGTACAAACCACTTTCAAAAATTTGTCCCAAAGCGTGTTTAAATATAAGATAGAACGCATTTCGAGTCACAGTCCAAGGCATACAAGTCATGAAATTTTGAGCCTGTACTGCCGGAGAAGTCCATATGGAATTGGGTGTGTAAAGCCCTAAAATTTGCTTCTGCATTTTAACATGCTTTAGTAAATCAAGCTCAGAAAATGTTTCTGGCAAAGGATTGTCTCTTAAATAATGTATCAGTAAGGATCCGTTTGGCAACAAGTTCATATTATGCTGAAGAAATAAGCTGACCGAAAATTCCCTCATGCCAAATAGCCAGTCCTTTTTATAGTTCGCAAAACTTAACAACTTTGGATAATAATCTGGATAGATTCCAGTTTCGATTACTTCGTCCAAATGCATTTGTAATATTGACTTGATGCCACGTGTATCTCCAATGAATGTAAATATTTTAAAATCTTCACTCATTTCGACTAACTCTTCTAATGACTTCGGAAACCAAGGTTGATTCACTTGGGTTAAGTAAGAAAACATTGTTCCTTTGTAACATTGACTCAGAACAAACACGGCAAAGTACCAAATTAGCCAACAAAGCCAATAAACATATTTCTGGTAAAAGGGGCACATTTTGTTTTTCGTTTGTAAATTGGTAGGTGTACAGCCACCTTGTTCTAGCATTGATCCTAGCAGTCTTGTCGGAATCAGTATTATTACTTCTCTAAAACCCTGTTCATCAACTATTGCTACTCCAATCTCTATAACAACCAGCATTAACGTGAATGATATACCAAGTATTATCCAAATTAAATAATCAAACGGGTTGCTCAAAGTAGCATCTTCTGTTACATGGCTTCCATTTCGCTTATCCTGGATCGTCAAAAATCCCCATTCTTCGAAAACTAGACCCAATTCTACAATAACACGTTTTTGGAGTTTGACATGGTTTTCAAAATAATTTAAAGATAAGCGTGTTCGCCGTTTTACTTCAGCAAAAGTCTTGATGTAGTTGCCAGCTAGTAAACTTAAGTTGAATTTGGCTTTAAGTGTCTGAAATATGCATGCTTCCACTGTTGGAGCAGTCAAATCACGGATGTACTCCAAAATTTGATCGCAAGATGGATTCTTTCGAAATGTCTCTTCGTAATTCAGATCGGTTGCTATGTATTGCTCTTTAAAATTTAGCATTGTTGGATTGCTAAAATGGCACATATAACATATTTTCACAAGATTTTCGAAGTTCGTTATGACAAAGTAAACTGTGGATTTGTAAAAAGAATCAATAAATGTTTCTTCAAGGTCGTTTGAATTGTCCGTATTTTGTGTAATGATGATCACGTGATCGGGATTATCATTCCAAGTTTCTGTCCTTAAAACGTCATTGTCAGAGAAATGTTGATTGCCGTCAAGTGCAATGTAAATATGTGCAAAACAAAACGCTCTCTTTGTAATTCTGAATGTATCTGGAGTATTATGTTTTAAAACATTGTTTTCAAATCGATTGTAGCCAAATTGGTAATAAGGAAATGTTGCAATGGAAACTGGGAATACAATATTACATTTATTTTTCACACACCCATATGTGCTTAAAAGACTACGTAGCTTATTGTATTTATTTTGCACGCCAAATTCCATCAAATTTTGCTCGTTTGTGGGGACGTAAATTTTAAAATGACAGCGATGAAAATATTGATGAAATGAATGGATTAGAGTTTCCGGAATGCTGTTGTCTTGAAAATTTTGGAGATACTTTAAGGACTCAATACTACAGTTAGATTTACAAACTTTTGGGAGGTAAATTACCATTAATAATAGAAAATAAAAATTTATAACCTTTGTTGATGATTTATTTGGACAAAAATGAATTTTCGGAGGTAACCACATTTAAGAACTAGATAATTTCTGGGTTGGAATAATACAAGCTATCTGGGCTCAGAACAACTCACGTATTGACATTTGTAACGATATAAAATATACTGGATGCTAAATTTGTAGTTGTCCTTTGTTAGGGTTGACATTATGTTTGCACGATTTGTCAACCAAGACGACAACTTGTTTGACCAGTACTTATACAAAAAGCTAAAGCAAATAAATTTGTTAAACACTAACTTTGTTCTCATAAATTGTTTGTTTGCTTATTTGTAGTTAACTTAGTTTATGAAACCTAAGTACATAACGACAAGTGGCTTTTGTAACATTCAATAAATATTTACGTTAAAGAGTTTACGCTTTAAAAATTGGATTATTTAATATTACGCATATAAAACAAGTATTAGTACACTAAATCAAAAGAAGCTTTGATTCAGGTCAGAAAAATGCCAAGACTATTGATATGGCTGGCAAGAAAGGCATTTTTAAGTTGAATACAATTTTGTTGTAAACAGGTTTATTTGTCTAACAAGGTCAGAATAAGGTAGCAATAATCCTTAATGCGCATCTGTCCTGAGGGTGACGGTTTACTATATTGCTTGAGAAGATGAGCTTGAGTTCTGCGTACTGTCAACACTCTCGTTTTTTAATCACAATGTTAAATGATTCCAATAAAGTAATCGCATTTGGTAAATTTTTTATGACACATAAAACTATGTACAGCTATTTTGCAACAAAATTAGCCATTGTTTAAGAGAACTTTAATTACATTTTAATTAATATCAATCAGACAAAGAGCTAACTATAAATACTTTAGCTACTTATGAATTAGCTACGTGCAAAATTGACACCAAAAAATTTAGTGAAGCTAGTTTAAAATGAACTACAAATTAAAACTTGTATATTACACTGGTCTGTGTATAGTGTATTGGCTAACGGTAAATAAAATATGCAACACAATTGTACTAATTATTTTTATAAATCCCTTTCAAACCATTTAATTTTTAATATTAAGACACGACAACTGAAGCCATCAATTACAGAAATTTCTGTACGTGACCCATTTCCAATGGGAATCGGATGCGTTAAAAGAAATTCAAATTATCATAGTGCTACACAAAAATGTTGCAAAGCTACTAATGTCACATGCAGTTGGGTAAGCACTCGTTGTATTTCAATAAAAAAAGTATAACACTGTTTATCATTTATTATTTATTTCAGCGAGTTGATTCAGGAGATTCTGATAGTAGTTGTATTGTACGGAACAAGGAGCAAAGAACTAAAATAATAGAATGTTGCAAAGGAAAATTGTTGTCATGGCGTGATAATTGTGTGGGCTGGTACTACTGCCCAAAATTGTTAATTGGATAAAATTAGTTCGGAAAAGTTTTATTTAGGTAAGATATTAGAAGTACTAAATCTAGATGTGAATTGGCATAATATAAAATGTGCACCGTATGGTTTATACTATGGTAAACGTTATTTATTGAAAAGAAAAATTACAGGCAAAATAAAATTGTACTTTGAGATCCAAATCAACAATTTATTTGTTGAATACTTGTAGCCAACGTAGTTATAAAATGAACACGTTCTAAAGAAAATCTTAAATACAATTGCATTTTGTAAAAGAATTAACGATATTGAAGGATTTTTATGAAATAAAACTGCTCTTATAATAAATTAAACTTATCTGTCAACGTTTTGGTTTCATCTGTAGACAATCGTCAGGACAAAAAACAATATTACTACGCAGAGTACTACTACAAAAGATAATTATCAGAAAAAATCATTTATCTAAAACTAATCATTAGCTACAAGAGATCCAGAAACTAAATATTTAATTTTGCTGTACATGGGAATTTTCTAATCGTTCCTTCAGTTCGATGATAAAAAACTCTACAATCGCATTGGTGACAAGCTGCCAAACTTATTTCTAGTTCCCTGCATAAATTATAGCCTGAGTATATTTCCCTGCTTATTTACGATACTTATAAAAAACTGGATATGAACTTATGTTTAAAGTGAATTGCATGCAGTTTTGGATAAAGTGACAAATCGATAAAAAAATATTCCTTTTTCTTTGCACCAAACCAACTATTGTATCAGAATGATTGCATAAATATACCTGTAAAACAAAAAAAAACAGCAACTTGTTTTATACTAGTTTTGGCAGGGAAATTTTCACGAATAAAGTTTAAAGCTTCAAAGGTCATACCTAAATAACATACTGGACAATGTAGTAGAAAATTTGTCTTTGACACTTTTTATATGTTTTTTTACCTGGAGATAAAGTGGAACTTGTTTTAAGTAAACCTGTTTTCTCAACATTTACCTAGTTCATCGTTCGCTATAAAAAATGTAGCTCTTGCTTTTTCTCCTCCACTAAGAAAAGTTTACTTGTGCACACAACATCATCTATACATTCCATTATTCAATTTTAAAACATTTTGAAAAAATTTAGAGCCATGTTTTTTTAGTGTAGTGTTGGGAATTATTATTGTATTTTTGTGTTACATTTTTTCGAAACGAAGTACAAAAATTAAATTACCATGTGGTCCCCGTGGAATACCAATTCTTGGAAATATTCACCAGCTTCTTGTGAAAAATCCTTATCAAAAATTAAGCCAGTAAGCCGAAACTTACGGAAAAATCTACACAATTAATTTGGGCATGAGCCAAGCTGTTGTAATAAACGACCCAAACTTAATGCGTGAAGTTTTTGGTACATTTCAAGCCACAGGAAAATTTCAAACTGACTCAATTCTCCGAATGACTTACGGTGTTCTCAATTCGGATGGAGAGTTGTGGGCGGAACAACGAACATTTGCTTTAAAAGCGATGAAGGAATTCTGTTTTGGAAATAATCGCTTGGAAACTCTCGTGTTATCCGAGGCTGAAACAATATGCAATTGGATAACAAACTCAAACAACAAAAATGACAACGGACTTATCAACATTCAACCCATTTTTATGCAATCGGTTATCAACACACTATGGACAATGGTGTCTGGTACTAAAGAACAATTAGGGGATAGTGAAATCGTTCAACTAATGAATGAGTTCGTCAGTAAATTAAAGTACACTACTAAAACAGGTCTGGCATTTCTTCCCTGGTTAAAATATTTGGCACCTGGGTTATCTGGTTACAACGCATTTGACAAAGCTTGTGCTAATGTGTGGAAATATATTGAAAAGAGTTCGAGGAACATAAACGGGATTTTATACAAGGTGCTCCAAGAGATCTGATAGATGCGTATATTGAGCATGCTGGGGAGAATGAGTTGAAATGGAAAAACTCTGTTGCTACGGTGGTTATAATGTTTGTAGCGGGATCTGAGTCTACGTCGGGAGTATTAACTTGGTTGTTGTTTTATTTGAGCCAAAACCAAGAAATTCAGAAAAACCTGCAGGAGGAAATGGATGAAATAATTGGTGGAGTAGATGAGGTGCCGACATTGGACCACAAAGCCAAGATGCCGTACACTGAAGCAGTAATTCTGAACACATTACGAATGTCTTCCTTTGCCCCGATTGGTGCTATTCATAAACTGCTGGATGACTTGGAAGTCAAAAGTTGGAAATTTCCGA
>JAQFZH010005765.1:0-10164 GCA_034695485.1 Entomobrya nivalis
TGTCTGTGTACCAAGTTTGGTGTCAATCGGTCAAGTAGTTTTTGAGAAATCGTGCGGACAGACAGACAGACAGACAGACAGACAGCATGTCGAAAACAATAACTACCGTACTTCGTAATTCGGTAGTTAATAAAATCATTGAACTTAGAAATGAATGTATTGAATTATAATGTTAGATGACAATTTAAATTAACATGTCGATGTTTTTTCTTTAACTAGTTACCAGAAAGAAGCAGAGGTACACATTTTTCTCATACATTTTCCCATCTAAACAGTTTTTAAAAGTGTGATGCTCATTTTGGCAAATAGAATATGACGTGAGATGTTTTATGCCATGAATTTTATGGCAAGAAGCAACGAACTGTTAAAATTTCGTGCCTGGTGAGATATTGGCTGGTTTACTACCAAGTCCCTTAAACACGCAATGACCTACATTGGTTGGCCTCGTAAAGTAATCTTTCAAGAAATTTGGTGCAATGTTCAACTAGACATGTGAGCGCATTCAAAAGATGAGGAATGTAAAAAAAACTGTTAAAAATATTTTTGGAATTCAAAAAGAAACTTGTGTATAGTTGCAATATCAACGAGCATGTTTTAAGTTCCCATGTCGTGAAACGTGGACTTGACGTAAATTAAAAAATTTCAAACGTCATTGTCCTTAGATAAAATAAACTACAATGGGTGCATACTTATGCTTGTTTACTTTGTGGATAAAGTGTATAATATTTAGTATAGCTTCGTTGTCACGAAACAATTTTGTGAAGTTTAACTTCTAAGGAAAATCTAAAAAAAAGTTATTTATTTACACGAATAAATTTAAAAAGAGTATAAATGCATCTTACCCGAAACATTTACATTTATCTGTTAGTAACGATTGCTATTTATGCAGGTGCTTTAAAACTGCTAAATGCGGTGACAACTTTTTATTTTATTGACCTAAACAACAATCTTCTTGTATATTTTTAACCAATATATTTCCCTTTAAAATTATAGTCTAAAAATATATTTTACGCCTAGACACTATGAATACATAGTTTGCTAAGATAAATGTATGTTCTTATTTCTCCACATTCTTATCGTTAGGACATGATTCATCAAACTAATTTCAAAACAATGGTGGTAAACTTCCTCCAATAATCCTATGATATCCGAATAACCGGGAATGTAAAATGACAGGTAAGCAGGTTTCAGTATCATGAAGTATCAAAAGAAATGTCAAGAATTATAACTCTTCTTAACGCAAAAACAAAAAAACGGTTCTCGTAAGTACAAAAATATATTTATCCAGGAATTAAATATCGCCATCATGTTTTCTTGGTAAATTCCGCACAGATCATAATAACATTGTTTTTGCAAGAAAATAGTACTCAAATTAAGTCCAATATCATAAATCCTTGTAAATTGAAAAAATATCCCTTGAAACGTTATCCAGAAAGAAATGTTGTTAGTTGAAGCACAACCGCAACAACAACCCAAAAGATCGTTAGTTCATTTTATGTCAATCTGTCGTATTTTGAGTAAACGAGTAAGGGATCAGTTTCACTATCAACTTTCCATGCACTTCTAAGAATAAGCTTACTAAATACCATGAAGACGCATGTACAAATATTGGTTGGTGCTTCATCGGTACCGCTGATAAGTGATGATATTTCAAGTGATGAAGGTGAATGAACTTTGAATAGGAGCTATCCTAAAAGTTTAAATGCATAAAACTTTCACCATATTCATGCAAAATGGTTCAACTTACATTTATTCTGTTTCAATATAAATAGTTGTAAATTTTTATATTTAAGTTAAATTTAAAAGTTTATAACTATTTCTGTGGAATTAAATTATACAAGGCAAGAAAAGTTTTAAATGTTTAAATCTACAGCATATTACGTATTCAGGGTGCTTGTACGCCACATTATATGGTGCAGAAAAAATCGTGATACATTTTTAATTAAACACCTGTAGTACCTACAGTCTAAGCCCAAGTGTCTATATAGACACTTTCAGAAGAAAAATAAATAAATTTAAGTGTCTTTATAGACACTTAAAAATAATTAAATTGAATAATTAAAAACTCTGTAGGGCAATAATTTCTTTTAATTAGTATTAATATGGAGAAAAAAATGCTTGATTTTCTGAAGTAAAAGTTTTTTGATCTGTTAACTAATTTTAAAGATATAAAATTAAAAGGAATTTTGACTTTGAAATTTTAAATCTCAAAAACCCCACGGTAGATTTTTTTATATTTTCATGGAAACTCCGTCTAATATTAAGCTTTTAAAAAACGATAACCAAAACCTGCCACATCTTCAGAGAAACTGGTACTAAATAAATAAGTTGGTTTTTAGGCCAAATACGCATATATTTATTTACTATCAGTCTCTCCGAAGATGTGGCAGGTTTTGGTTATCGTTTTTTAAAAGCTTAATATTAGAAGGAGTTTTCCTTGAAAATATAAAAAAAATCTACCGTGGGGTTTTTGAGATTTAAAATTTCAAAGTCAAAATTCCTTTTAATTTTATATCTTTAAAATTAGTTAACAGATCAAAAAACTTTTACGTCAGAAAATCAAGCATTTTTTCTCCATATTAATACTAATTAAAAGAAATTATTGCCCTTCACAGTTTTTAATTATTGAATTTAATCATTTTTAAGTGTCTATATAAACACTTGGGCTTACACTGACCTAACAAAAAGTTTATTTAAATCGTAAGATCACAGGTTAAATTTACTTATAAGTGAACATTATTTTAAAAAGTTGTGTGATAAAACTGTACAAACGAAAAGAAATTTTCTGTTACGGGGCACACATGTGTCTGTCACAGAAATGAGTTCCATTCTTATTATCTGTAGAACTTTAGCTTATTACAACTTTCTTTACAGATTTGACAATACACCAGGTGCCAAATGCTTTTATGTTGTAAGGTCACCGGAAATATACATACATGAAGTAAATGCACTAACTAAACATTAACGCTGCTGATATGGCATGCAAGTTAATAATATACCATTATAACTAAGCGATCGATTCATGAAGTTTTTCCTGTTCTAAAGTCCCCACAACGTTGGAACTTCATCTCATCATCATCGGCCATGCTATTTGGTAAATTCTTCCTTTCTTTGTGAACTCATCTCAAAAAAGTAAGTAGTAGGACCTACTTCAACACATTTGGCATGCAGGAAAACACAAATTGAGTGATCATGACACCGAAATAATTACTTTTGTTTATCATTTGGTGAAAGTTGTTAACAAAACCTCATTATTTTGCTCATTTCCTCTTATCTCTAAAACTTTGATACAAACACATGACAAAAAAATTGGAGCAATGAAACGGACAAATTGTTTCAACTTGAGTAATTCTTGATTAACAATGTTTTGAAGTTTTATAAACTAATTAGGTATACAGCTGTCCTAAATACTGAAGGGCATTAGCCCCAATTGTGCGATTCAGAGGGTCGTTAAAATAATTTGCTGGAACTACGTAATTGCGTGTCAATGCACCAACAGAATATAAAATTATTAGAAACGAAGAATATGTGGAACAACGTATCCTTGATATTTGTTAGAGCTCAATTACGATATTGTTGCGGATTTCGTTCCTAAAGTAGAAAAGATTTAGTTTTGATCAGTAGAATGATGACCACAATGAATGAAAACTTTGAGCATATAAATGCACAACGACTTGTATTTTATGCTAAGGCTTTGATTTATAAATGCTTTGTTACCAAGCTAAACTAATAACCTCCAAACCTTTGACAACCAGCTACGGCTAACCATACTGAAATTCACCGAAACAGTTCATGTCAGAATATTTGGGGTTATGTCGATATTTCATCTTCACAAAACACTAGATCATCTTGGGATTGATAATTTGATATTAATGAATATTACAGACAAGCTTGTTTCATAATTAATTGACGGAAGTGAAAGAAAATGGATAGTATTCGTCTTGAAGCATTGCATCGACGGTGTCATGTACCTTGAGTATTACCTTGAACCTTTTACTCTCAAACATGATATTTTTAGTTTGTACTTGATATGTGGTTATGAGACAACAATTCATAAATTTGGTATGTGCTAAAAGCCTCAAACCATATTCCTCACTCAAAATTTGATGCATTTTACATAAATCTACATTAACCATATTATGAAAACGTATTACAGACTCCTGTATACCGGGAGATATGCCATGAATGCCATAATAGAGGCGTGAAAAATATGTATGCGTGAATTTTTTTATCGAGTTGATATCATGATAAATGAGTTATAGAGGAAATTGTTTTATATTCGTAATACAAAGTGCTCGTGTACACAATAATTTGGCATTTCAGAAATAAAAAGAATTTCTATTTTAACTGTTACTGGATATAAAAATGTAATGTGTACATCGATAAGCTTAATAAAACAACCAGTTCAATTAAGCATAAATGTTAGTGACCTTCATCAAAAAGTGTAGAAAATTAATTCTCATTACTGATTTCACCTGAATTTGTTACTATAGTTTGTTGTTTTCTAAAAATAGTAATGATGACAATGAATCAAGGCTTGTTGTACATAGTAAGTAAGGCCATCGGTATTTAGCTTCACAAAGTTCAATTTTATGATTTTGTGCAATATTATCGAACAATGATTGGGATATAAAGTGTCATGATGAAATGACTTTTTAAATCAACAAGAAACGAGCGCCAGAACATTTTTTTTTTACCTGAACAACAAAACTGTTGAGATAATTACCGAACTCCCACACTCTCACATGTTTTCACACGTACAAATAAAATGAATACATCTTTTGATTCTTCCATCCCGTATTTAACGGGTCAGAAGTTTAGTGGTTTTATCAATTTCTATCCTGTCCTGTGAATCATGAGATGTATAAATAATGTCAACTTTTCGAGTTTTCCAGATAAATAGAGCGAGTGATTTTGAAGTACAAAGAAAGAATAAGCACGTGCTGTGGAGTAAGTATATCTTGGTATTTGATGACTTTCAAGAAGCTTGTTTACAGCACATACTTGATATATGTAATCGTAGGCTTAAAATATATGATTTAATGTAATATTTTACTTATACAAACTAGAATCTGCTGCGAACAAAATTTTGCTTAATGTGATATGTAATCATAATTTAAATTATCTCTTGAACTACTTCTCTCAATTTACTTCTCCGCTTCACTACATATGTGAATTTGTATTGATTAATCGTCTTTAAGAGTAAATATGAGAAAAACTTTTTCGTGTGCTCATGTTTCTAGTCGCATGTAGCATAAAGTCTAATATTACGCCGTTACATATCCGACAAAAGTTGACTTCATTAGCTATAACGTTAACCGAAATTAAACTACATGACAAAATATATAATAAAAAAAGAAGTACTTAATCAGTGTAAATGAACTTGTCTGTTGTATATAATCTTATTAGGTGCAAACGTATCTTTGTAACCTTGAACACAGATCAAATATAATAAATAATTTACTCAAATGTCAAGTTGATAAAAAGTATTATATTTCGAAAGTCGTTTGACAATTTATAAAAAAGTACTTATCAAACTAATTTACTATTTAGTAGTACGATTTACCTGAGTAATAATATTACTCGTTATATAAAATCAGTACTTCATTCAATTTCACCTTTATAATTAAATTAATAAAGCTACCATATCTAGCAGTCGTCATTTCACCAACACAATAACAGCAATCAAAGTTTTTCATTCAATACGTTTTCGTAATGAGAAATAATTTTCATTCAATAATTACGAAATTTCAACATATTTGGTTGTAATACATATTACTTAAGCCTTCAAGAGAAAGGGGCTGCTGAAAAATTAACTACAGTAGTTATTGAGACATGAAAATACGTTATGTCTAAAGTTTTAGTAAAACATGTTAAAACGCCATAAAATATATTCCATTCATGCTGCATTTCATCGATGACTACTCACTAAAAGTTCATACACACATCTGATCACAAAAATTAATAACTTTTGTATAGTGAAAACGCAAGTGAAAGCTTTCACTTTATCCTCAAATTTTGTGGAAATTTGTGGATGAATATTATTACATTTAATTAGAATTACAACACAATATAAAGCTATGTAAAGCATTTATCAGCTTTAATACAACATCGCAACTCTGCAACAGGATAATGTTTGCTGTAATACGGATCATTTCAGAAGACACTAGAAACCGACTTATTTTATAATTTATTTTGCATGAGATTCCTACCATGAGGCTAAATGTTGGAAATTTGTCCTTCACAAGGATAAAGTAAAAAATGGTATTGATTAAAAATAAATATGAAAATTACAAGATAACTTCGGGCTAATATTTAAATCTGAGCACTAATGTGCGTGGGAATGAACTTCGTTTTATTGAAAGGTTGAATCTTATGATGTGGTAACCTTGAACTCTATGTAATTTAAATTTATCTATACAGGCAAATAATATGAAACGAATATAGTACCTATTTTAATGATAATGCATAAATCTTCACAGTCACTCATATTATTAGTATCTTGCTTCTCAATAATTCGAAAGCTCCAATATATTACCTCGCCAAGATTACTTATATAACTAACTGTCTGCTATTTTAGATAGAGGGTGTGGTTTACTATTTCTAAACTAAAGCTACAAAAATATTATTCTAGTATTTATTGTAATATTCTTTAACAACCAATCGATGCAAATAGTATATACGCATTAACCAAAAGATTAAAAAGCAATGGTTGATAATTTATCTGTCGGCAACTATTCATACTATCGTATCTTTGTAATACGAAAAGGACTTTGTAAATTTGAAGTCCTGTTCTACAGCTAAACTTTTTAACATTCACACATTGAGGATAAAAATGAAAAATAGTATCAATATTAGTCTGATTTATCGTTAGTTTCACGTCCGTTAACGTGTCAAGACTGTGTAAAATAAAATCTTTAACTTTCCTCGTGATTGGTAGTCAGCGTTTTGATTCGTCTCAAGGAAAATAACACCATACTTTTCCGCTGTTTTTAGAAGGAAATGCAACAAAAATTGATATTTATCTCCGGCTACTAAGAACACAGAAGGACACCCTTTCAATTAAACTAATAATGTGTAGCCATATTGCATTAATTCTCTTCTTTCATATATTATTCAATGCAATTAACAATACATTACCTCAACTATTGGCCTTCAATTGAACAAATTGGTATGAAATCCAGTCAAGTCTTACAAAGACTTGTACAAGGAAGTTCGTTTGAAAATACATTTGGATGGCGAAAAATGATGTGCATGTCTGCACCTTTTCATAAAAGTTTCAGAGCAAAAGGAAAAACAAATTAGGGAGATAATAAAAAATAAAAAGCCTATACAGAACAAATATTCTTTGACAAGTCATGGGTGAAATTCATAAAAAAATACTCCTTTCATTGTAATAAGTATATTTTTGAGTTTTCATTATGCTTTACAAATGGTTTCCTTTTAATGTAATTTAAACCCATTGTCAACTTCACAGTAAAACGTTTATTTTGATTTACTTTTATTATTTTCTGAAAGCTTATTTTTCCAATGATCTGCTTGTGGTAAAATTGACTATATACTTTTTAATTTGAAGATAGATGAACATAATAGTACGCGATAAAATTGCAAAAAAAATGCAAACGAGTACGTATATACGCGTGCGTCAAACTAATTTATGATTTATTTTAAATACATTTTAAGTAGATGACTTCAACCTGCTTTAGACGTCGAAAGCGGAAGGCTTTTTTCTCTCAAAAAGTGAAATGAAATAATTCCTAGAGTTATATTAAGTACTTAATAACATTACATTTTATAAGTACTTAAGCAGCCTGTTTTTACTTTATGAAAATACGTTTTCTAGCGGAGACCAAAAATTATGTGATTTTCACGTCCAATGAAATATAGGTATTCCATTGACGTATTTTCTAACGAAATATGTATTTATGTACATAAATAAGCTATTAAATGAGGATGCGCACAAATACATCAAATAAAAAAACATAGCTTATCGTTTTATAATAAAGAAAATTAATTCCAAACTAAACTGGTGTCTGCCTCAAGTACTCAAATAAAGAATCGATATCTAATTTTGTTTTCTTGTATTCCGCCGTCACGTTTTTGTGCACAACCACACTATACCAACTCATTGTATAGTTTTGCTACTCAATGTATTCTTTCCATTGAACCTTTTTTCAGACCTTCAACCCGACGGAGACTTGATTGATAACATCCGAGGATTATATCATTCCTTTTTTACACCACCGCCACTACACGCCACTGCCATAAGTTTTATGCAAGTTTTGTCAACCTATAAATAGAGTTGGATGCAACGTGAAAATGTCACGCTTGAAGTAAGAGTACATTGTATGTTAGTTTTGTGAAATAAATAGACAAATCCTCTATCAAAATTCCCTGTCTCGCAATAAAATCATTTTTAAACTAACAATAAATTACTGAATTTTACTAAAGTCTAAAATTGAAGAAAATAAGAAAATTAAACTAAATGTCATGCAAAACTAAATATAGATACATACATACAAACTTAAGTTGTATATCACAGGAATAATACACTTTTGGGTCTCAATTGTGGTTAGTAAACTGGTGAAAATTAAAGTCGAGTTAAATTCTTGTAAAAATTGAAAGTGAAAGCAAGGATTTGCTCTATAAAGTTTGTGTAATGGATATGCTTGCAAAAATGGATCTCTAGATTCCAGAAAAACAAATGGTATTGCATGTGCGCTGTAACTATCAGATCATTCTGGTGCGGGTTTTGTAATTTGAATGTTTCAAAACCAAGTTGTGGTTCTTCGTGTTAAAAGATAGGTTAAACAGTCAACAGCTGTGGTTAAATTACCGTGATTAATACTGAGTTATTTACTGGCATACAAGAGGAGTAAGCAAAGGAGTCAGATTTGTTAACTTATGTGATCTCATATTATGTCATTATTTCGTTGAACAATATTTGTATATGGCTGGTATTAAGTTTTACTAAATTCAGCAAACATCTAAAACGCTCTTGATTTACCTTGTTGCTAGTTTATGAGCTTGCATAAAAAATTTATAGTTGGAATTGGAAACAACCGTAAATACATACCTATTATTTTATATCCAAATGATTTTGTTCTTTATTTGTGCCATTTTATTCAAACAGATTTCTCGTGAAAAGAAAAAGTATTTTATTTGTATATTTCAGGTTTATTTGAGATTTAATAGACTATGAGGTCACTCTTTTACATTCCTTCAGTAAATAAATATCTTACATGAATGTTCTGATAAACTATATGCATACATTGTGTAGACATTCAAAATATAAGTCAAAGTGCAGACCGCATGAAAATTTCGTAGTAAGCAAGTTGTGTACTACAACGCTTACGGTAGTAGCCTTACTGCAACAACCTCACTCATCGACTGGCTCTAAGCTACTGGTTGGCTTTTCATTGGAATATGCAGGTACTGACTCAGCTCAGACAGCTTAGAGACTCAGGCTAATAACTCTTTCAATTCTGTGCTTTCTACTAAAGTTGGTAAAATGGTCCAAAAAATATCACTAGTCAAAATTTTGTAGTCATTTTTCTGACCAGTCATAACCAGTATTTTGATATTTTTTGCATTAAATACAAAATTATTTGCGTGAAGTTCAATTTGAGTTCCTTAGTTATGTAATATGTAGTAGTAAATCTTTACATTATTATAGTTAATATAACTTTCATAGTCAAAATGGTTTAGCCTACAAGTGTAACTTGTACTAAAAAGGGAAAGCAGTTTAAAATCTTTTTGCTCAATTTCACTTTCTAAAACATCAATTTTGGGGTTTTGCAGATTTTGATACTTCAGGATATGCACTTGTATACATGTACTATGTATGTACACATTATTTTTATGCCACATATATATACAAGATATATTGTCAGATTGTCAAAAAATATATATACTAAATTTTTTAATGGGCGATAAAATCGCTGTCATCCTAAACCATAAGTGTCATTAATTAAGCCATTGCCCCAATGTATTAGTTTAAAAAACAGCCGTGCTCCAATTTTTATAGAAAAATCTCACACGCTTGCAAACATGTATGGCTACATATTGAAACAAATACTAACAGACGATTTGTTTACTTTTATTTTACCCTACCATGTGTGAGCAAGAGTAATTACTTTTCCTTTCTGTTAGCAGTTGGTGAAG